>JAQBSW010014020.1:0-12529 GCA_029291075.1 Eudiplozoon nipponicum
ATACATACATACATACATACATACATACATACATACATACATACATACATACATACATACATACATACATACATACATACATACATACATACATACATACATACATACATACATACATACATACATACATACATACATACATACATACATACATACATACATACATACATACATACATACATACATACATACATACATACATACATACATACATACATACATACATACATACATACATACATACATACATACATACATACATACATACATACATACATACATACATACATACATACATACATACATACATACATACATACATACATACATACATACATACATACATACATACATACATACATACATACATACATACATACATACATACATACATACATACATACATACATACATACATACATACATACATACATACATACATACATACATACATACATACATACATACATACATACATACATACATACATACATACATACATACATACATACATACATACATACATACATACATACATACATACATACATACATACATACATACATACATACATACATACATACATACATACATACATACATACATACATACATACATACATACATACATACATACATACATACATACATACATACATACATACATACATACATACATACATACATACATACATACATACATACATACATACATACATACATACATACATACATACATACATACATACATACATACATACATACATACATACATACATACATACATACATACATACATACATACATACATACATACATACATACATACATACATACATACATACATACATACATACATACATACATACATACATACATACATACATACATACATACATACATACATACATACATACATACATACATACATACATACATACATACATACATACATACATACATACATACATACATACATACATACATACATACATACATACATACATACATACATACATACATACATACATACATACATACATACATACATACATACATACATACATACATACATACATACATACATACATACATACATACATACATACATACATACATACATACATGCATACATACATACATACCTACATACATACATACATACATACATACATACATACATACATACAGTATATACATACAGAAACACGTACGTATGTACATACATACATTCATTTATACATAAAGACCTATACCTTTACATGCATACATGCATAAACGTAAATCAAAGTCTCATATGCCTTGTGATGTTTGACCCTGCCTGCCATAGTTACCCCCGTTTTATTTGCCATTTTAGTGTGTGCGTTAAAATTGAGCAATATTTTGTATAAGGTTCCCCTATCAAAAATCACATTCAAAGCTAAAATGTGGATGTAAATATTTTGCTTTCAATTATTTAATTTTACATTGATTTATCTATAAATGCTAGTCATTGAAGTCGCATTATCTGATGTATTATGGGTTGAGAGGACATTTTTAAAATAATTTGTAAAATACTATCTATAATGTGAACAGTTTTGTTCCTTCATATTTAAAATCACTTTAAAATCATTTGTAGTAAAGACGTTTAATTCTAAGCATCTTATAAGAAAAACAATGGGCGTATTACAAAATGTTTTACTGATCCCTTTTGGAAAATTGAAAGTTTCTTCTAAACAGCATTATTAATTAGTGAATTCCTAGTTGAATATGAAAAATGAAGCTTACATAAACAAAAATATTGATGGAAGCAAACAAATAATTAGTCATCTTTACAAATAATTCTTGTTAAACCATCATAAAACAAAAAGTTCAAAATTGATCGCAGAGAGACGAAGCAAAAACGCAAGCACTTTTAAGAAAACCTTAAATAAATATATACAAGTTTTAAATTTTACAGAGAAATATCATTTCGTATTCTGCCATTGAACATTAGTGCAATGGGAATAAACAAATTGCAATTGTAGACTTGCGAATTAAAATACGGAAATATTTTAACCTGCTAGTACACTTGATTAACAACATCAGTCAGTCAAATCCTTAGATACAAACGTTAAATGCGTCGGATGCGAAATGCGTCAAACTATTTTTTAACCTATCATTTTTACACTTGCAAACAAAGCAATAGATTGACAGCATTAAGACGTAAATAAAAAATCTTTCTCATTGTGTACACCAGCTTTTTATAATAAAAGTTTTGGACAATGCGATCCTTTACAAAATTGGCCAAATCTAGATTGCTGACAACATTTATTGTGTTTTTCTGCCTATAAAATCGAGTTCAACAAATTGACAAACTACAATTCCAGATGCCAAAACAATCAAATTATAAATGTTTTTTTATTCATTAAATTGTTCAAACCTGTTTGCTTAACATTTTATTCAGTACTTAATTTTCATAATTTTTATTAATTCTAGAAACTTTATGATATTCACTTGGACACACGTTCACTGATTTTCCAAACACTAAACGGTGCAATGCGTGAGTGATAAATTATTGCGTCTAATGCCAATTACATTTAAATCTAATTTAAATAAATATACATCACTTTTTATGTCCTTTTCAACATATGGATTTTCAAAACAGATTTATTAAAAAATATTTTTATTTGAAATCTTTCACACGTTTCAGCGAACGTCAATGTTTTATATAAAGAAGGTACGGGCTATTTGTACAATGTTAAGACACAATCAACTCCTATTGTTATCCATGGAAACGGACCGATTAAGGTAGGCAATAAAATGTTTTCCGATCTTTCTTCATGTTTTGTCAATTTAATAACAATGGATATGTGCTAAGTTTTCCATGTTTGTGTATTCAGTAAATTAGCCTTTGAGTTTTCAGTTCCGGAAAAATTGAGTAAAAACGACTTTAGAAAGCTATAAACTCCTTCCACAAATGATTATTTATTGTTGTTATTAAATGCAAACATATAGAGATTTTAAAAATTTCTTAACGTTAGCAAAAACGTTCATGGTAAATCATAAAGCAATGCTATTTATAACTTGATTTATTGCAAAAGTGGATATTCATAATTACCTCATTTAAGTCGTGACTAATAAAAATTGTTCCCCGTTGCTTCCTTCATCGGAAATATTTCGATATTTTTTTTCTGTGACCTTCATTGGCCTAAGATTCAACAATTTTCTTATGGGAAAACCAATAAAGCATATACTCTACTTGCTTCAACAGTTTGTTCCAAGGACTTGTGACAATTCGTGAACCGATGAAGGATACCAAAAAAGATATTATAAATATTTCCAAACAATTAGGCAACTGGGACCAATCATGTGTTGGTCGCAACAAAGATCAGGTAAAGAAAATATCATTCCAATTTATGCTTTTGAATTACGCTGAATAACCAAACTTCAAGATAGAAAATTTAACGCATAAAATTACCAATTTGATTGACTAATGAAAATCAGTAAGACTCGTGCGCTAATAAACCTAAAATAAGTTTGGCTTCGGGAAACGTAATTTTGCTCCAGTTAACATGGAAATAGAGTATTTTATACTTTAAACGCTTGAGGTTTTGTGTTGCTCAAAATGACATGTTAATAATTTTATAACTAGCGATGGTCGCGAACAAGGTTGTTCGCCTGCTTTTATCTTGGCACTAAATATGGATAACAATTTTGGCTCAATTACGTAAATAAAATATAATGAAGCACACACCTCACGTCAGTCTGATGCTTATGGATATAATTTAAAATAACATTTAGTTTTTGACTTATATTATAATTAATTACCTATCTATCAGAGTATACCTTCATATTAAACAACGCGGCACCAGTACTTCTTCATTGCGCTCACATTATTTTTCATAGCCAAATTTTCTCTTAAACATTTTGATACCAGATGGCATTTGCACATAATTTTCAAATTATAAGACAATTCCAAGTTGAGCCACAAAGCTTTACTAAGGAATTATATCAATTATTGTAAATTCTGTATGATTTAAATAGTCTTTCAATAATATACTTCATTCGCTAATGAGTGTTGAATTTCTAGGGAACAATTTTATCAAATCATGCAAATGATTTTAACACCTTTTTTAAATCTTTGTAATTAATATTATACATTCCTACAAATTTTGTTGATTAAATTCTTAATAAATAATCAAAATATAATTGTACAAAATTTCGACACTTATTATTTTTAATATTGAGGACTTTATCTCTTGAAAGATAAAGACATCATACATGCTCTATGCACAGGAAACACAACATTTATAGTTCGTAGATATAATATTTAATGACATTTATAAAAATAATAATTTGTTATATTTAATGTTCAAGTAAGTCTAAGCCAATAATTTATTTATAGTGCATGGTTACTTTCGTTAGAAAATTTAATCAGAGTATTAATTTTGTCCTACAAGAAAACAATATTTATTGAAAATAAAACATTTCAATTAGACAACAAAAACATGCTTTAAAATATTTTCCACAACATTTTATCGCTATAATATACCTAATTTTCGGATTGCGTTCCGAAATGTTAGAATCCACCGTCATTATGATTTTTCCAGATATTTCGACCTCCGGGAACGGAGGTCTTGTTCAATGGCAAACACAGTATGTCAAGTGGAAATATTAGTTTAAACTGCCTCATTTATACTTGTTGTTAGATATCTTAAACATAACGTTTATTTAAAAAATGCTAGGAAAGTGTATGTTAAATTGGTTTGTGTATATGTCTGCATGTATACACTCTTCGCACTGAGATTACAGTGATTTAATGACAATTACTGACAGCTCACTAGATAAGCGTACGTCATGCCTGTGTGTATGTGTTCTCGTTTATTTTGGATTGAGGAGTAATCAGTTAATGCACGTGTACACTCATCCCAGTGAAATTACAGCGATTTGGCAACATCTGACTATTCACTTGATAAGCGTGTTTGTGTGTTTGTGCGTGAGCGTTTACTTAAGACTGAGAACTAATCTGTTACATGTAATTACAGGCACGTGTAACAGTCATTCAAGTGAAACTAAAATGATAACTGTCACTTCCTAAATGCACACGTCAGACTTATTTTACACGTACTTTTCTAAATAAAGTAATTAAGAGTGGCATTCCGATGAGAAGGGGGCAAGTTACTATGAATAGAGTAAAAAATTAAGAGGTAGCAAAATTAAATTAGACACGGATAAAGTGTTTCAATAGGGAAGAAAGTTAAATTAAACGGTTCGTAAAAGAAATTGAAAATTGCCTGATAAAGAAAGATACTAGTAATTGTGCAGAGAAAATTGAGCTTTTTTTAAAAATAATAAACATTCCCATTATGTATAGATAAATATTTTTCTTTGAATGCGAGTTTGCCCTTTATGTGCAAAACAAAAGAAATTTTAATAGATATAAGAAAATTTTCTTTTTGTATGGTCTTCTCAAATATCTACTATGACACTTATATAGTAAATTGGAAAGCAAACAAGATAGAAATACGAAAAAGCGAGTGTGAAAAATTAGAAACTAATCAAATTATGTGTACAATATACATGTGCAAGTTGTCGATCAACTTACGTAGGCCGATCGACCAGACGGTTAATTACTCGAATGAGAGAACATTGCAACTTGAACGCCTGTTTCAAATCAAATGGTGAATACACGTCTGCTATTGCGCAACACATCATCGAAACAACGCACGTATGTTCTCCAGACGTAGCATTCAAAGTAATTACTAAATGCAGAAACAAAAGGAAGCTAGCCACATACGAAGCCTTATGGATAAACAAATTGCAGCCGGATTTATGTAAGCAGAAGAAGCACGTACAAGCATTGAGTTTGAACTGGATGTGACGTACGCAATTTGATTGGTTTCTATTTTTCACACTCGCTTTGTTCACGTATTTCTATCTTGTTTTGTTTTCCAATTTATATATAAAGATATGTTCATGAGTAGATATTTGAGAAGACCATGCGAAAGAAAATTTTCTTATATCTGATAAAATTTCTTTTTGTTTTTGCACATAAAAAGAGATAAATATTTGTTAAAGGCGCAAAACTACCAACAGAACGAAAGATAATAGAATAAATAAAATAACAAGTAATCAAGGATGAAATTATAACACAATCAGATAATAAATTATAAGATATTGAATTTACTCACCCTCCACCTCCATAAGTTAATATCAATCCATTGTCCTTATTCTTTAACTTGAGCGAGTTTCTGATTCAGATTCGTGCAATGTTCGTTTCCTAACATTATTTAATGCTGTATTCCAAATAGGACCTAGTGATTTTTCTACGGCTGTTTCATTCATGATAACTTTTCTCGATTTAATTTCTATGGATTCTCTAATCAATCTAGTCGATCTGCTACGGCAACAAATTGATATACGTCTGCACCCATCCCAATTAATTGAGTGTCCTGTCTCTACTGTATGGCGTGCGAGATCCAATTTATTAACATGGCCATACTGCATGCGGTTTTTTGTTCCCCTCTTCTTACCCTAATTGGACGCATAGTTTTACCTACATGCATCAAGTTACAGTCATTACATGGAATTTCATATACTCCTGATGTGTCTAATTGTTCTATTTTCTCCTTTTGGTTGGGCAGTTTAATACTTAGGGTAACGGTCTGTTTTAAAATAGTACGTATATTGTATTTGGATGCTATCATTTTGATTTTCCTACTTAGTTTAGAATCAGGTATTACCATTACCCTCCGACCATCTTTTGTTTTATTTAATTTCACGTACTTCCAGTCATAATTAAATTTACTTATAATGCTTATTATAGTAGCTTCAACTAACTTTAGAGGATACCCATTAGCACTGAATATTTCTCGCAGTCTACCTAATTCAATCTCCCTATGCTTTTTATCTGTTAATCTTGAGCTTCTTATTATCATCGATTTTAAGATACCGATTTTCATTCTATATGGATGATTTGAATTGAAATTAAGAAGGATACCTGAGTAAGTATCCTTCCTATAAACATCCCATTCTAGTTTTGTGCCATTTCTAATTAACTTGACATCCAGAAATGGTAATTCGCCACATGATTCATTTTCAATTTTAAATTTCAGCTCGCTCACTTGATTTGCCATATTTAAGAAATTTATCAGTTGACCCTCCCCGTGATTCCAAATAACTAATATATCATCCAAATATCTTACATACAGTTTAAGATTAAGGGGCGTTATATCTAAGAGGGTCTTCTTCATGTAATGCATGAATATATTAGCTATCGGAAATTACCGTGGTTGTCCCATTGGAACACCTCTAATCAGTTTATAAAATTCATTCATAAATTTAAAATAAGTGGAGGACATACATAAGTCCATCATTTCCATGACATGTATCATCGTTATTTTACTTCCTTTTAAAATTACTGGATGATCAACCAGGAAACGCTGAAAATAATCTAGTGCTTTGGGTACTGGTATATTGGTGTACATTGACACCACATCTAAACTCGCCAATTTAGCATTATCATGTAGGTCACATTTATCGACAATCTCAACCAAATCGTATGAATTCATCAAAGTAAGGTCTAAGAAGTACGAATATTTCTTTATTCTCTAGCATAGAAACTTAGACATTTTATATGGTGGAGAGTGTTGGACATTAACGTTGTTCTCAAAGGGTTGCCTGGTTTATGTATCTTTACTAAACCGTACACTCTAGGAGCGACTGTATCTCTTTGTATGAGAGTGTTACCATACACTTGATCTAATTCTCCTTCAGTAATGATGGTATTGATCAATAATTTAACTTCTCTTTGTAGATTATCAGTGGGATCTTTATTATTTTTAGTGTATACCTCTATATTTTCTAGTTGTTCATACATTTTAGCATTATAGTCATATCACAATGTTTGCTATTAGTTCTTTTCTGAGACTTTTTACTGAAAAATTTAGTTTATATTTTGCATCTTCACACGTTAGCACAGCTGCGGCTACGTTTATTTCAAATATAACCTTATCTTTGTCTGAGAGGAATTGTGCTGTTTTAACAGCCTCAGTAATTATCTCATTTTTTGGTGGTTTCTCAATATGGATAGCTGTATTCAGACCACGGTTAAGCATTTCTAGCTGATTCTCATTAAGATTTATTTTAGAAAGGTTTACCACTCGATTAGTTACAGCAGGGAACGTCTTAGTTATGGTCTGTCTATAGATGCCCAAATTTCCTAATTTTATATCATGCTTGACCTGAACCTTTTTTATCTCTCTATTACGTGCGCCATCAGTAAAATCCTCTATAAATTTAAAGTCATCCATGTGCAAAAATAAAAGTAAAAAAGATCATATTTTAGTTTTATCCCTGATTAGTTCGTATTTACGTTTTTCTAAATCGCTAATCAATTTATTCATTATGTTCAAAGTTAGTTCATGTTTAAGAGATCTACCTTTAGCATTTAAATGAAATGGCAATTTAAATTTAAAACATTTAGGAATTACGCAATGTGTTAAACATATTTTAATGAAACGAATATTTTCCACTTGCCTTACTAATTGTTTTTTATGTGATGATATCTGTTTAGCAGCTTCACTGACATAGCACCGTATTTAGTACCTAAATAAGCTTTAAAAGAAACATGTTGCGCGACAGGAAATAGATAATTTACCTGATTTTCGGATTGCGTACCGAAATGTTTGAATCCACTGTCATCATGATTTTCCAGATATTTCGATTTCCGGGTACGGAAATCTTTTTCAATGGCAAACACATCACCCACTAAGTTGACAATCAGTATGTCAAGTGGAAATATTAGTTTAAACTGCCTCATTTATACTTGTTGTTAGATATCTTAAACATAACTTTTATTTTAAAAAATGCTAAGAAAGTGTATGTTAAATTGGTTTGTGTATATGTCTACATGTATACACTCTTCGCAATGAAATTACGGTGATTTAATAACAAATACTGACGGCTCACTAGATAAGCGTACGTCATGTATGTATGGGTTCTAATTTGTTTTGGATTGAAAAGTAATCAATTACTGCACTTGTACACTCATCCCAATGAAATTACAGCGATTTAGCAACATCTGACTATTTACTAGGTAAGCGTATGCCACGTCTGTGTTTTTGTGTGTATGTGTGTGTGTGCGTTTGCTTAAGACAGATAAATAATCTGTTACATATTATTACCGGCACGTGTAACAATCATTCAAGTTAAACTAAAATGGTAAATGTCTTTTACTAAATGTACACGTCAGACCTATTTTTACACGTGTTCTCCTAAATGAAGTAATTACGAGTGGCATCCCGGTGAGGAGGAGGCAAGATATTGTGAATACAGTAAATAATTAAGAGTTAGCAAAATTAAATTAGAAACGTAGAAAGTTAAAATAAAAATTAAAAAGGGGTCATAAAAGAAATTTGAAATTGCCTGATAAAGGAAGATAATATTAATAGTGAAAAGAAAGTTTGCCTTTTTTGACCTTCCCATCATACAAACATAAATGTTTGTTAAAAGGAGCTTCACTAACAACAGAGCATAGATAAAATAAGATGACAAGCAATCAATAATGAAATTATAAGATAATTAGAATTAAACTAGGAGATATTGAATTACTCATCTTCCGCCTCTGTAAGTTAATAGCAATCCAGTTTCTGATTCTGATTCGTGCAAACTTCACTTCTTACCATTATTTAATGTTGTACTCTAAATCGTACTTTGTGATTTTTATACGGCTGTTTCATTTATTATGTAATTTCTCGATTGATTCTAGATGAATTCTGTAATCAATCTTGTCCATCTACTACGACCACAAATTTATATGCATCTGTAACCATTCCAATTAATTGTGTGTCCTGTCTCTACTGTATGGCGTGCAAGATTCGATCTATTAACATGGGCATACTTGCATGCGGTTTTATGTTCCCCTCTTCTAACCTTAATCGGGCGCATGGTTTCACCCACATACATCAAGTTACTGTCGTTTCATGAAATATAATATACTCCTGATGTGTCTAACGGTTCTATTTTATACTTCTGGTTGAGCAGTTTAATACCTAGGGTAAGGGCCTGTTTTAAAATAGTACGTATATTGTATTTTTATGCTACCATTTTGATTTTCTTACTCAGTTTCGAGTCAGGTATTACCATTACTCTCTGATTACGTACTTCCAGTCATGATTAAATTTGCTTATGACGCTTACTTTACTTTACTTTACTGCGGCTGACTCCTTTTGGAGGATAAGCCGGCTCCATTGATTTCATGGAGTTTCTTGGGAATTTGGTACAAGTGGTGTCCCCTCACCACTCGGCTTTTTGATCGAGGACGCACCTCTAGCCTTTGCACATCCAAGCGCAGTCTGCAAGGCAGCAGTAAGTTGCATGGTTGCCGGTGGCTGTTGAGAGCTCATTCGCCATTCGGAAGTACGGGGTACTGTCCAGGAGTCCATGTAATCCTGTGGCTGTTGAACCCTTTTGTGGCGGGGAACACACGCCGAGTCATGGTGCCGTCGTCGGGCTCATGTGGTATTTTATAGGAGATCCGATTGCCGGTCGGAAATCCACCACACCCTGGTGACACCACCGCCATAGCCCCGTTAGCCCATGTACGATCGGCCATCGAGACATGGTTGACACCGTCGTGCCACGTTGAGGAGGGGATGGAATTTATGACGCTCATTATAGTTACTTCAATTAACTTTAGAGGATGCCCATTAGGACTGAATATTTCTCGCAGTCTACCTAATTCAATCTCTCTATGTTTTTATCTTTTAATATTAAGCTTCTTATTTTCAACGATTTTAAGATACCGATTTTCATTCGATGTGAATGATTTGAATTGAAATTAAGGATACCCGAATACGTATTCCTATAAATATCCCGTTCTAGTTTTGTACCATTTCTAATTAACTTGACAGCCAGAAATGGTAATTCGCCACATGATTCATTTTCAATTGTAAATTTCAACTCGCTCACTTGATTTGCTATGTTTAAGAAATTTATCAGTTGATCCTCCCCGTGATTCCAAATTACCAATATCTCATCCAAATATCGTACATACAATTTTGGATTTATGGGTGTTATATCTAAGAGGGCATTTCTCCATGTAATGCATGAAGATATTAGCTATTGGAACTGACAGTGGTTGTCCCATTGTAACACCTCTAATCTGCTTATAAAATTCATTCCTAAATTTAAAATAAGTAGAGGGCATATATACTGAAAATAGTCTGGTGCTTTGGGCACTGGTATATTGGTGTACGTTGACACTTCATCTAAACTCGCCAATCTATCGTTTTCATTTAGCTCACATCTATGGCAATCTCAAATAAATGGTATGAATTCCTCAAAGAATGGTCTAAGAATTACGAATACTTATGGCATAGAAACTTAGATATTTTATATGTTGGGGAGTATTGGACATTACCAATAATTCTCAAAGGGTTGCCTGGTTTATGTTTCTTTACTATATATCTTTGTATGAGAGCGTTACCATGCGCTTGATCTAATTCTCCTTTTATTGACCAATAATTTAACTTATCCGTAGGATTTGTATTAATTTTGGTGCAAACCCCTATATTGTCTAGTTGTTCATACATTTTATCATTATAGTCAGATTGACTCATCAGAGCCGCTCCTCCTTTATTTGCTTTCAAACATATCACACTGTTTGCTATTAACTCTTTCCTAGGACTTTTTTTCGTAATTCGGTTTATATTTTTCCTCTTCATATGTTAGCACAGCTGCGGCTACGTCTAATTCAAACCTAACTTTGTCCTTGTCTGAGAGGAAATGTGCTGTTGTAAAAGCCTCTGAAATTATTTCATTTTTTGATTTCTCAATTTGGATAGCGGTATTCAGACCATGATTAAGCATTTCCAGCCGATTCTCCTTAATATTTATTCTAAAAAGGTTTACCATTCGATTAGTTACAGCAGGACAAGTCTTAACTGTGGTCTGTGTATAGATGCCCAAATCTCCTAACTTTCTATCATGCCTGACCTGAACCTTTTTTATCTCCCTATTACATGCAGCATCAGTTATATACTCTATACATTTAATGTTATCCGCGTGCAAAAAGGAAAGTAAAATAGATCTTATTTTAGTTTTCTCTCTAATTGGTTCATATTTGCGTTTTTCAAAATTGCTTATCAATGTATTCATTAGGTTCAAAGTCAGTTCATATTTAAGAGATCTACCTTTAGAATTAAAATGACATGGCAGTGTAAATTTAAAACCTTATGGAATTACGCAATATTTTAAACATATTATAATAAAACGAATATATTCCACACGCCTTACTAATTGCTTTTTGATGTGATAATATCTATTATGCAGCTTCGCTGACATAGCACCGTATTTTGTACTTAAATAAGCTTTGACCGAAACATGTCGCATAACAGATAACAAGTTAATTACCCTATACTTATTGGACGCAACAAGGTGTTTGCATCCACTCTCCTCCATTTGATTCAGAATATCTCGACTTCCGGTTTCGGACGTCTTTATCAAGGGAAAATACACCCCACAAACTATTTAATAATCAATATGTCAAGAGGAAAATTTAGTTTAAA
>JAQBSW010014021.1:0-12527 GCA_029291075.1 Eudiplozoon nipponicum
AATTTACCATGCAAGTCAGTTGTGGCATTTGCCTTCTACCTGCTTCACGCGTGTGCGTTCTGTCGGTTGTCAATACGTGTGCGCTCTGTCGGCTGTCAGTATCTACTCATCTTGTTGCGGGATACCGGAGAGACGAGCCAATTGAGTGCAGGACCTGCAGGACACCATCCACAACACGATCACAGCTCAACCACGGGAGCAACAAATCAACCAGAGTCCACCCAAGGCTCTAGGACATCTTCAACGCTGAAGACTTCAAGAGAACGCATTACCCGGCCCTCTTAAGGGCCCCCATATCAGTAACTAATCTCTATTCAGAGCACCTTAACCGAGTTTGTAACGTCGTACGGCATTTACTTGAAGCCGGGGCGTTTACAAAATTGGCGACCGCGCCAGGATATTGATTATTTATCTGATTTTTTTTGGGTATAAATAAATTGACTTTCTTCTTCATTTGTTTGGGATAAATCGACTAACATTTGCGTTTTCTTTACCCTGATCCTGTTTTTCTGTTGGGTATATATTCGTGAATTTGTGGTGTTCGTCTTCCCTAAAGGAAAATTTCAAATTTTGGAAGCAGTGTGTTATTCTTGCTGTTGAAAATAATAATTCATTGGCACTAAAGGCCAACGGGGCCTCTGTTCGTCTTCCCTAAAGGAAAATTTCAAATTTTGGAAGCAGTGTGTTATTCTTGCTGTTGAAAATAATAATTCATTGGCACTAAAGGCCAACGGGGCCTCTGTTCGTCTTCCCTACGGGACAATTTCAATTTTTGGAAGGAGTGACGCTGTTCTGTGTTGAAATAATAATACATTGTCATCAAAGGCCATCAGGGCCTCTGTTCGTTTTTTCCTTTTGTACTGGACAATATCAAGCAACAGTGGAAGCTGTTTGTGGGTAAGCGTTTCGTTATATATTTATACATTTATATATACATTTTCATATTGCTTATAAATTTATGCTTTTAAGATCCCGTAAGATTGTTAAAATGTCAGGTCCAATTTTAGATATTGATGTTCCTGTTTGGGATGGAGATAGTGAGTTATTTTTTATGCGCGTAGACTCCGCTTTCTCCCCGTTTCCTGATTATGACAGTCATCAAAAACTGTCAAAGGTTTTTGCTAAACTACCTTCTGAATTGCAGCGACGGATTTATCCTAAGCTTGAGGCCATTAGGAAGCTACCTAATCCCATTTTGGGCCTACAAAACGAGGTAGAATCCTTGCTTGGACCCACGGAAACTGAGCAGATAATAAACAAATATGCGCAGTTAGATATGCCAAATCTTGGCCCCATAGAAATACTGAGGGAATTACGGAAACGTTGGTATAAAACCAACATTTCTGACCATGAGGCTAAGGTTGTTTTTATTAACAATCTTCCCCAAACATTAAAACTCTTTGCCAGACAGCTCCCCAACACTCTCTCTATAGATGACTTATCTGAGAGATGTGAGTTAGAATATAGGGTTTTGGAACCCAAAGTGAATCCATCATCCTTTTCTTCACCCCCGCAAGATGATAGAATCTCCTCTTTAGAGAGAACAGTGGCGAACATGGCCAAAGTTCTAGAAGGATTGGCCATTACCAAATCGGAGATAAATCATGTGAATGCTCGACCAAAATTCGTTTCCAAGTCAAATTATAATGGTAGGCGGCGATCGAGATCTCCGCAATCATTTAATAAATATGCTCCAAAGAACTGGTGTTATAACCACCAGAAGTTTTTTATGCTTGCCAAGTTTGTCTTTGTCGTTCCGAAGAATTTCCGAATGAGTGTCAATTTCCACAGCTGACGGAGAGGACAACAGACCGCAGGCACAAGGGTGCATCAGTATCGGGAAACGTCTGGCGCAGGAAGTAGAAGACCGTACTTTCTGCACATCAACGGCATCAACGGCGCTACAGGGAAGAAGCCAACTACAATCCGACATCCCTGTCGACTCTTTTCGTCCACGCCGAATTTTTCACATAGAGAACCAAACAGACAATGCCGGTCGCTATCACCAGCCTACTTGTTTGCATGACCCGGCCAAACAGCCAAACGAACTTCTGCACCTTCTTGATTTCAAAACTGGCGAAGAGTACATCGTAGACACAGGTGCGGCAGTCTCAGTTCTCAAAGGTGATTCAATGGCCGAGATGTCGCTAGGCGTTCTTCTCGCAACAGCTACAGGCGAGCCCATACCAACTTATGGCTGCCAATACCGCACACTCAACATAGGTCTACGACGTGAATTTTCCCACAACTTCATCATTGCCAAGGTCTCACATAATATAATAGGCCTTGATTTCCTTCTAAAATTTCGGCTCATTGTTGATCTTGCCAATCAAAAGATCATCGACCCCTCCACCGGACTTGAACAAAGCTTTTGGACACTTGCCTCCGAGCGTTTGGAGTTACAGGTCATTCAACCAACCCCAGTGCATCATTCAGCAGAGATATCAGCAGCTCTTCGAAAATACAAATCGCTTTTCGATCTTAACAAATCCGATCTGCGAGTCTCCAACACGATGCATCACATCGTCACAGAAGGACAACCTATTGCACTCAAGAAGCGACCACTGGCTCCTGCTAAGCTGAAAGCTGCACAAGAAGAATTCTCAAGGCTTTTGGAAGAGGGAATCATCAGACCATCGAAAAGTTCATGGGCGTCACCACTGCACTTAGTCTCAAAATCAAACGGATCGTACAGAGCCTGTGGAGACTACCGTAAGCTAAATTCAGTGACAAAATCTGATGCATATCCTATTCCAAATATCAACACATTACTTGAAAAACTCAACGGCAGCAATTTCTTCTCAGTAATTGACCTTAGACAAGCCTACCATCACATCCCGGTAGCACCAGAGGATATCGAGAAAACTGCTGTCATCACTCCATTTGGCCTTTTCGAATACCTTTACATGCCTTTTGGACTTAAGTGTGCTACACAGACATTTCAAAGATTCATGGACAACATACTTCGCGACGACTCTGCTTATTGTATGTCATATCTAGATGACATTATGGTATTCAGTCCAGATCTAGAATCTCATGCGAAACATCTACGAAATGTCCTCTCGCGCTTATCCAACCACGGACTCAAGATCAACTGTGACAAGACGCAGATTGCAACTTCATCCGTCGACTTCTTAGGGCATCGTATCACGGCCCAAGGTATTCAACCGTTGCCGTCAAAGACGAATTCAATCAAGAATATCAAGTCACCAAGGACTTTGAGCGATTTGCAGAAAATCCTGGGAGTACTAAACTATTATCGCAAGTTCCTTCCAGGCCTTTCAAAACAACTTTATCCTTTGTGCAGGCACCTGCGGAACCGAAAAGGACTTAGCAAGAATTCCATCATTGCTTGGTCATCCGAAGACGAGGAATTACTTCGACTTGCCATCAACTCGTTAGCAAATGCCACAATGCTAACGCATCCAGATTTCGAAAAGCCATTTCTACTCACGACAGATGCTTCTGAATTCGCTATTGGAGCCACTTTGGAACAAGAGATCGACGGAGTTCGGAAGCCTATCAGTTTCTACTCGCGTACTCTCCAACCAGTAGAAACGAGGTACGACACTTTCGGCCGAGAACTTCTCGCCATCCACGACGCAGTGCGCCATTTTATCAGCATCATTGGCAGTAGCAGATTTGTTGTTTTCACAGATCATGCACCACTAGTTAGCGCACTTCGAAACGCAACTTCATCTATCGCCAAGTACCCTGCCAGAGTGGAAAGACAGCTTTCTCGTCTAAGCGAATGGCAATTTGACGTCTTTCACGTCAAGGGCAAACAGAACTTCATTGCAGATGCCCTGTCTAGGCCAGACGTCTCTCTACAACCACCTTCACCGTCACCATTCACTGTCAACTCCGTGGCACTCAGTGAACCTGCACTAACGCCAACTCTCCTGCGAACTGAACAACGCGGTGACATTCACATTCAAAGATCAATAGCCCGTCACCCAACCAAGTTCATATGCCGTCTGTGGGAAGGCTTACCAATTGTTTACTTCACGGGTACGCAGCCCAACAAGCCAGTTCTGCCGACCAGCCTTCAGAGGAAGGTTTTCGATTCAATTCACTCAATTTCTCACCCAGGAAGCCAAGCGACTGTCCGACTTCTTACAGATCGTTTCTGGGGTCACAGACTTAGGCAGAATGTTAAACGATGGGTCTCAGAGTGTGCAATTTGTCAGAAAAACAAGATCACACGACACACTCGTTCTAAGTTGCAACATTTTCGGTCTACTTCTCGCCTAGCCATCGTCCACATCGACATAGTTCATCTGACAAAGGTTCAAGGTTTCAGCTACCTTCTAACTATGATCGATAGATTTACACGGTGGCCTGCGGCATTACCTCTTGGCACCATTTCTGCAGACGAAGTAACTAACGGTTTTATCTCTGCATGGATATCCAATTACGGTGTTCCCAATGAGGTCATCACGGACAGAGGCACTTGCTTCTCATCTGATCGTTTCAAAACCACCTTGCGGTACATGGGATGCATCTTACGCCAGACGACTGCCTACCATCCCCAAGCTAATGGCATGGTAGAGAGAATGCATAGGGAACTCAAAGCAGCTTTAGCATCCTCGTCCATTAATGGCAACTGGGTCGATGCACTACCTTTAGTTCTGCTGGCCATGCGTTCTCGTACTCGAGAATCCATTAAAACGTCTGCGTCACAACTCTTGTATGGCATGGATCTACGCCTGCCTAGTCAGCTCCCACGTCTACTACCGGCACAAGATGACCCACAAAACGAAGCTACCCGCCTTCGACTTCATTTCGGTAACATGTCCGAACAGCAGCCGAGACACACGCCTCGTCCAGTCTTCGTTCACCCACAGCTCCACAGCTGCAAGAGAGTACTCGTTCGCAACAATACTGCTGTTGCACCACTACAACCCAAGTATCGCGGTCCTTACCCGATTTTACTAAAACAGCCAAAATACTTCATCATTATGCAAGGCGCTACACCGACATCAGTAAGCATAGACAGGTTAAAACCGTTTATCGAACCACCTGATCCTGAGAGCGTTCAACCTTCTACACACGTCTCAGGCTCCGTCTGCCCACAATCTCAACCTGCTTTGTATAACGCGTAATTAATTTTTTTAAACATTAACATTTAACTATAAAATTTTTTTTAAACTTTACGTTAATTTTTAGTAATTGTCTCACGTGGCATAACCACCTGTTCTTAGCTAACAATTGTGTAGCATTTTTGAACAGTTCTTTGGTATTATGCCATCTCTGAGGCAATGTTCGTGTACATATTTTTATGCAATTACCTTTGATTTTAATGTATATATATTTTACATTATAATGTATTTCTCACACATGACATTACACTGCCTATTTTGGTATGACCAGCTACTTAGAGCTAACGCTTTTGTGTAGCAACACTAAGTAGTGATCAGCTTCATATCATGGTACAGGCCACTTTCAATGCATATCTCAACTTTATCTATTTCACAAAGACCACTCTACAAATGTCATGACTACAACGTCGAGCACTCTAGCTCCTTTGGTCGTATACAAACACATTGACAACGATCCAACCTGCTTAGGTTTTTAACTTAAACCTGGCAAATTCAGAGGCGATTTACCTCGAAATCTTCACGCTGCGGCTCCAAAAAACTTACATTGCTCTATTTTTGCCTCACGTGCTATGACCGTCCACTAGAGCTAACAAATTGTGTAGCAATTCCTAGTGGTTACCTGGCATCATATCATTGTTGAAGCAACCAACAAGCATATTTAAGCCCAGCACTTAGGGTTCATCATATTTTTGCTTAACTTGGTTCGAACTCTGTCATGCATTTCTTATCTAGCCTCGCAGAGAGGAATATTCTTTCTTTTTTTTCAGAGAGGAAAGTGTTGTAACGACACAAATCAATCGCCGACATATTGCGTAAATTAAATTCAAATTTATTTACGTTGCACCAATGAGAAAAAAGCAAATTGCCGTTTAACCACGTCTAACCACGTTTAACCAATAGTATGCAAGTACACATATTGCATGCTATTTAAGCACGGTAATTTACCATGCAAGTCAGTTGTGGCATTTGCCTTCTACCTGCTTCACGCGTGTGCGTTCTGTCGGTTGTCAATACGTGTGCGCTCTGTCGGCTGTCAGTATCTACTCATCTTGTTGCGGGATACCGGAGAGACGAGCCAATTGAGTGCAGGACCTGCAGGACACCATCCACAACACGATCACAGCTCAACCACGGGAGCAACAAATCAACCAGAGTCCACCCAAGGCTCTAGGACATCTTCAACGCTGAAGACTTAAAGCGAACGCATTACCCGGCCCTCTTAAGGGCCCCCATATCAGTAACTAATCTCTATTCAGAGCACCTTAACCGAGTTTGTAACGTCGTACGGCATTTACTTGAAGCCGGGGCGTTTACACGTATGTAACGACACAAATCAATCGGTGACATATTGCGTAAATAAAATTCAAATCTATTTACGTTGCACCAATGAGAAAAAAGCAAATTGCCGTTTAACCACGTTAAACGACGTTTAACCAATAGTATGCAAGCACACATTGCATGCTATTTAAGCACGGTAATTTACCATGCAAGTCAGTTGTGGCATTTGCATTCTACCTGCTTCGCGTATTTGCTCGATCGGCTGTCAGCGCATATTGCACTTTACCGGTTGTCAATCCCTACTCGTCTTGATGCGAGATACCAGAGAGACGAGCCAATTGAGTGCAGGACCTGCATGACACCATACACAACGCGATCACAGCTCAACCACGGGAGCCAAAACTCAACCAGAGTCCACCCAAGGCTCTAGGACATCTTCACTTCGGAAGACTTCAAGCGAACGTATTACCTGGCCCTCTTAAGGGCCCCCATATCAGCAACTAATCTCTATTCAGAGCACCTTAACCGAGTTTGTAACGTCGTACGGCATTTACTTGAAGCCGGGGCGTTTACAAAATTGGCGACCGCGCCAGGATAGTGATTATTGTTCTGATTTTTTTGGTATAAATAAAATTGACTTCCTTTTTCATTTATTTGGGATAAATCGTGGTCATCTGTTGAATTTTTTGGGTATATATATATATATATTCGTGGTGTGTATTGGAGGATATAATAATAGATTGACATTTGTGTTTTCTTTACCGTGATTGTGCAAATCTATTTGGGATAAATCGACTAACATTCGCGTTTTCTTTACACCCTGATCCTGGCTTTTCTAAAATTTTGTTGGGTATATATTCGTGAATTTGTGGTGTGAGCATTCAAAGGCTAACGAGGCCTCTGTTCGTCTTCCCTAAAGGAAAATTTCAAATTTTGGAAGCAGTGTGTTATTCTTGCTGTTGAAAATAATAATTCATTGGCACTAAAGGCCAACGGGGCCTCTGTTCGTCTTCCCTACAGGACAATTTCAATTTTTTGGAAGGAGTGACGCTGTTCTGTGTTGAAATAATAATACATTGTCATCAAAGGCCAACGGGGCCTCTGTTCGTTTTTTCCTTTTGTACTGGACAATATCAAGCAACAGTGGAAGCTGTTTGTGGGTAAGCGTTTCGTTAAATTATATTTATATCATTTTCATATTGCTTATAAATTTATGCTTTTAAGATCCCGTAAGATTGTTAAAATGTCAGGTCCAATTTTAGATATTGATGTTCCTGTTTGGGATGGAGATAGTGAGCTATTCTTTATGCGCGTAGACTCCGCTTTCTCCCCGTTTCCTGATTATGACAGTCATCAAAAACTGTCGAAGGTTTTTGCTAAACTACCTTCTGAATTGCAGCGACGGATTTATCCTAAGCTTGAGGCCATTAGGAAGCTACCTAATCCCATTTTGGGCCTACAAAACGAGGTAGAATCCTTGCTTGGACCCACTGAAACTGAGCAGATAATAAACAAATATGCGCAGTTAGATATGCCAAATCTTGGCCCCATAGAAATACTGAGGGAATTACGGAAACGTTGGTATAAAACCAACATTTCTGACCATGAGGCTAAGGTTGTTTTTATTAACAATCTTCCCCAAACATTAAAACTCTTTGCCAGACAGCTCCCCAACACTCTCTCTATAGATGACTTATCTGAGAGATGTGAGTTAGAATATAGGGTTTTGGAACCCAAAGTGAATCCATTATCCTTTTCTTCACCTCCGCAAGATGATAGAATCTCCTCCTTAGAGAGAACAGTGGCGAACATGGCCAAACTTCTAGAAGGACTGGCCATTACCAAATCGGAGATAAATCATGTGAATGCTCGACCAAAATTCGTTTCCAAGTCAAATTATAATGGTAGGCGGCGATCGAGATCTCCGCAATCATTTAATAAATATGCTCCAAAGAACTGGTGTTATAACCACCAGAAGTTTTTTTATGCTTGCCAAGTTTGTCTTTGTCGTTCCGAAGAATTTCCGAATGAGTGCCAATTTCCACAGCTGACGGAAAGGACAACAGACCGCAGGTACAAGGGTGCATCAGCATCGGGAAACGTCTGGCGCAGGAAGTAGAAGACCGTACTTTCTGCACATCAACAGCATCAACGGCGCGACAGGGAAGAAGCCAACTACAATCCGACATCCCTGTCGACTCTTTTCGTCCACGACGAATTTTTCACATAGAGAACCGAACAGACAATGCCGGTTGCAATCACCAGCCTACTTGTTTGCATGACCCGGCCAAACAGCCAAACGAACTTCTGCACCTTCTTGATTTCAAAACTGGCGAAGAGTACATCGTAGACACAGGTGCGGCAGTCTCAGTTCTCAAAGGTGATTCAATGGCCGAGATGTCGCTAGGCGTTCTTCTCGCAACAGCTACAGGCGAGCCCATACCAACTTATGGCTGCCAATACCGCACACTCAACATAGGTCTACGACGTGAATTTTCCCACAACTTCATCATTGCCAAGGTCTCACATAATATAATAGGCCTTGATTTCCTTCTAAAATTTCGGCTCATTGTTGATCTTGCCAATCAAAAGATCATCGACCCCTCCACCGGACTTGAACAAAGCTTTTGGACACTTGCCTCCGAGCGTTTGGAGTTACAGGTCATTCAGCCAACCCCAGTGCATCATTCAGCAGAGATATCAGCAGCTCTTCGAAAATACAAATCGCTTTTTGATCTTAACAAATCCGATCTGCGAGTCTCCAACACGATGCATCATATCGTCACAGAAGGACAACCTATTGCACTAAAGAAGCGACCACTGGCTCCTGCTAAGCTGAAAGCTGCCCAAGAAGAATTCTCAAGGCTTTTGGAAGAGGGAATCATCAGACCATCGAAAAGTTCATGGGCGTCACCACTGCACTTAGTCTCAAAATCAAACGGATCGTACAGAGCCTGTGGAGACTACCGTAAGCTAAATTCAGTGACAAAATCTGATGCATATCCTATTCCAAATATCAACACGTTACTTGAAAAACTCAACGGCAGCAATTTCTTCTCAGTGATTGACCTCAGACAAGCGTACCATCACATACCGGTAGCACCAGAGGATATCGAGAAAACTGCAGTCATCACTCCATTTGGCCTTTTTGAATATCTTTACATGCCTTTTGGACTTAAGTGTGCTACTCAGACATTTCAAAGATTCATAGACAACATACTTCGCGACGACTCTGCTTATTGTATGTCATATCTCGATGACATTATGGTATTCAGTCCAGATCTAGAATCTCATGCGAAACATCTACGAAATGTCCTCTCACGCTTATCCAACCACGGACTCAAGATCAACTGTGACAAGACGCAGATTGCAACTTCATCCGTCGACTTCTTAGGGCATCGTATCACGGCCCAAGGTATTCAACCGTTGCCGTCAAAGACGAATTCAATCAAGAATATCAAGTCACCAAGGACTTTGAGCGATTTGCAGAAAATCCTGGGAGTACTAAACTATTATCGCAAGTTTCTTCCAGGCCTTTCAAAACAACTTTATCCTTTGTGCAGGCACCTGCGGAACCGAAAAGGACTTAGCAAGAATTCCATCATTGCTTGGTCATCCGAAGACGAGGAATTACTTCGACTTGCCATCAACTCGTTAGCAAATGCCACAATGCTAACGCATCCAGATTTCGAAAAGCCATTTCTACTCACGACAGATGCTTCTGAATTCGCTATTGGAGCCACTTTGGAACAAGAGATCGACGGAGTTCGGAAGCCTATCAGTTTCTACTCGCGTACTCTCCAACCAGTAGAAACGAGGTACGACACTTTCGGCCGAGAACTTCTCGCCATCCACGACGCAGTGCGCCATTTTATCAGCATCATTGGCAGTAGCAGATTTGTTGTTTTCACAGATCATGCACCACTAGTTAGCGCACTTCGAAACGCAACTTCATCTATCGCCAAGTACCCTGCCAGAGTGGAAAGACAGCTTTCTCGTCTAAGCGAATGGCAATTTGACGTCTTTCACGTGAAGGGCAAACAGAACTTCATTGCAGATGCCCTGTCTAGGCCAGACGTCTCTCTACAACCACCTTCGCCGTCACCATTCACTGTCAACTCCGTGGCACTCAGTGAACCTGCACTAACGCCAACTCTCCTGCGAACTGAACAACGCGGTGACATTCACATTCAAAGATCAATAGCCCGTCACCCAACCAAGTTCATATGCCGTCTGTGGGAAGGCTTACCAATTGTTTACTTCACGGGTACGCAGCCCAACAAGCCAGTTCTGCCGACCAGCCTTCAGAGGAAGGTTTTCGATTCAATTCACTCAATTTCTCACCCAGGAAGCCAAGCGACTGTCCGACTTCTTACAGATCGTTTCTGGGGTCATAGACTTAGGCAGAATGTTAAACGATGGGTCTCAGAGTGTGCAATTTGTCAGAAAAACAAGATCACACGACACACTCGTTCTAGGTTGCAACATTTTCGGTCTACTTCTCGCCTAGCCATCGTCCACATCGACATAGTTCATCTGACAAAGGTTCAAGGTTTCAGCTACCTTCTAACTATGATCGATAGATTTACACGGTGGCCTGCGGCATTACCTCTTGGCACCATTTCTGCAGACGAAGTAACTAACGGTTTTATCTCTGCATGGATATCCAATTACGGTGTTCCCAATGAGGTCATCACGGACAGAGGCACTTGCTTCTCATCTGATCGTTTCAAAACCACCTTGCGGTACATGGGATGCATCTTACGCCAGACGACTGCCTACCATCCCCAAGCTAATGGCATGGTAGAGAGAATGCATAGGGAACTCAAAGCAGCTTTAGCATCCTCGTCCATTAATGGCAACTGGGTCGATGCACTACCTTTAGTTCTGCTGGCCATGCGTTCTCGTACTCGAGAATCCATTAAAACGTCTGCGTCACAACTCTTGTATGGCATGGATCTACGCCTGCCTAGTCAGCTCCCACGTCTACTACCGGCACAAGATGACCCACAAAACGAAGCTACCCGCCTTCGACTTCATTTCGGTAACATGTCCGAACAGCAGCCGAGACACACGCCTCGTCCAGTCTTCGTTCACCCACAGCTCCACAGCTGCAAGAGAGTACTCGTTCGCAACAATACTGCTGTTGCACCACTACAACCCAAGTATCGCGGTCCTTACCCGATTTTACTAAAACAGCCAAAATACTTCATCATTATGCAAGGCGCTACACCGACATCAGTAAGCATAGACAGGTTAAAACCGTTTATCGAACCACCTGATCCTGAGAGCGTTCAACCTTCTACACACGTCTCAGGCTCCGTCTGCCCACAATCTCAACCTGCTTTGTATAACGCGTAATTAATTTTTTTAAACATTAACATTTAACTATAAAATTTTTTTTTAAACTTTACGTTAATTTTTAGTATTTGTCTCACGTGGCATAACCACCTGTTCTTAGCTAACAATTGTGTAGCATTTTTGAACAGTTCTTTGGTATTATGCCACCTCTGAGGCAATGTTCGTATACATTTTTTTTATGCAATTACCTTTGATTTTAATGTATATATATTTCACATTATAATGTACTTCTCACACATGACATTACACTGCCCATTTTGGTATGACCAGCTACTTAGTTGCTAACGTTTTCGTGTAGCAACACTAAGTAGTGATCAGCTTCATATCATGGTACAGGCCACTTTCAATGCATATCTCAACTTTATCCATTTCACAAAGACCACTACAAATGCCATGACCACAACGTCGAGCACTTTAGCTCCTTTGGTCGTATACAAACACTGACAACGATCCAACCTGCTTAGGTTTTTATCTTAAACCTGGCAAATTCAGAGGCGATTTACCTCGAAATCTTCACGCTGCGGCTCCAAAAACTTACACTGCTCTATTTTGCCTCACGTGCTATGACCGTCCACTAGAGCTAACAATTTGTGTAGCAATTCCTAGTGGTTACCTGGCATCATATCATTGTTGAAGCAACCAACAAGCATATTTAAGCCCAGCACTTATGGTTCATCATATTTTTCCTTAACTTGGTTCGAACTCTGTCATGCATTTCTTATCTAGCCTCGCAGAGAGGAATATTTTTTCTTTTTTTTCAGAGAGGAAAGTGTTGTAACGACACAA
>JAQBSW010014022.1:0-12525 GCA_029291075.1 Eudiplozoon nipponicum
GTAGCGGTTTATTTGGCGATGCTGAGATACCTAAATATGCCTGGTAGCTGACGTCGAAAGAAATCGGGTTCGTGTGCCAGACCCCTTTTCCAATGTCGTAATGTGAGAAAGCTAAGTCGAAGTAAATTAAGATTCAATGTTAATCAATATTGACCGTGCTCTAGATGGTAACACTATAAAATATTGTTAACACAAGTTAATAACCAGGGGCAAAAGCAGAAGGTCATAAATCAAGATAAATAAATCCAGAGTGCCATAGCAGTATAGTTTTGAGTCACGGATAAACGATCAAAAGCACACAAAATATAAATCCTGGTTTTGATAGATAAAACACAGTAATCTACTGCATGCGAAGTAGGTCAGCTGGACTTGGCAGGCTGTACAAATCGGACTGTGTGCAATAATTGAGAATACGATAATCCCCGCACACTCTGAATGTTCCGGGTTACTCTTTGGTGCCACTACCACAGGCGACGTCAATGGTAAGCTGGATCGTGCACAGATGCTTTGTGGTCGTAGCATGGCGAATACTAACTCGGCGGCCTTATGTTTGTGTGGTGCCATTGGACGTGCTCGTGAAGGATAAGGAAGTGGCTTCAATAAGGTGATGCGATGAGCTGTGATGGCACGCTTCCTCTTAAGATCGGGCATAAAGAAGATAGGTCTGAAAATCTCTGCAGGTCGCATTAGAACATCGTCTATTTGTAGTACATGGGGAACTGGAGGAATTAACTGAATGGCACGAGTCGTTTGTTAAAGCGCTGATAATACATATTGATCGTCAGCAGTGCGAATCTCTTGTATTTTTGGACATAGAGTGAGGTCGAAGTGTTCGAGGAAGTCATGTACAATGATTTTTCTTGTCGTATTGGCAATGATGAAAGGATAAGTGAAACATCTTTGTGAGTTGGAGAACGAGATTGTGTGTACTCCTATCCCAAACGTCGATATACTGGAGCTATGGGCGCAGGTAAGATGGCTGGTGTTGTCTGGGAAGGTGAGTCCAAAATAACTGTAGCAGAGTAAGTCGACGTTTGAACCACTGTCTTTGAGGAATAATTCGTGAGTTTGAGTCACGGATGAGAAAAGATATTGATGCTGACAAATGACGACGAGGTGGTTTGCAGGCATTTGGGCGTCTGAAGCATGACTTGACTGGAGGCGTCGCTGTAAAGACAATAATTGAATTGCGCTTTACCGCAAAAGCAAGTGCTTCGAGCCGGAAGACATCGGGCGGCCAACAATTTTGGAGTGTTCAGCCTCTACTGCCGCGGAGCAGGTTGACCTCTGAAGTTTTCCAAACCCTCCTTGGGCGAATTATCCTGAGGTCTCGAAGATGACCGGGCTCATCTAAACTTCGCGTCTGTGCACGGGAATCTTCAGCCATTTCTCATGTAATGGCGCGTGGAGTGGCCATATATGCGATGATTCGGACACCAATCCGCCGGAATATAGGGAACTGTGGCAAGGCCTCTGGACGTCGATCTCTTGCTGCTGTTTCAGGGCGGTGGTCGACGCTGCTCACGCCTGCTTTGATCGCGACTGTAGTCGACGACATTGACCGAAGCCAAATCTGGCCTGACGGTGAGGCTTTCGAGCAGGCTGATGAAGCATTCATTGATGACATTCCTTTTGGCTGATAATGCTGGAGACTGAGGCTCGGACAGGCGTGTTACGATGCAACCCGGCTCTGAGGCAGGTGAGCTGCAGTGATGTTTCTTCCACCACTTGTATAGACGTGCCGACAGTATTTCGTCTTGCACTTCAATAGATTCGCGCACGAACGTGTCCAAATAATCGCATCTACATTTCACCGGGTAGATTGTATTCGGTGGCTTTCAGCTCCATCTCCCTAAATAGCTCGGAAGGCGTGCGGCTAACAAAGGGACATATGGCTCATCAATTCTGTAAGCCTGTCTTCCCGATCTGGTGTCAGTCGCTGCCTGATTGCGCGTTCCAGGCTCTGCCATGTGTGCGAACACGTGCCCTCAGTGTATTGATGCAGGAGGTCTTTGAGTAAGCGTCTGTAGGAAATTTGGATTGTCTCCCACGCCCTCCAAAGATGTGACCCTCTTCTGGTATACTGGACACCTTGGCCAATAAAGTAGCATCGTCGACTGACTCGTCAAGTTGCGCTGGATTGAACTCGTATATCTAATAATGGGTTTATATATTTCTACGTGGCATTCATCTAATGTGCTTGGACTACCGGGAGGACTACTGCCTGCTTGGTATTGTCAATGATTAGGGTTGCTGTTTGTTTATTAGCTGCGAGCTCGGACCGTTACGAGGCACCATTTATGTAGGAGGTATTGCGATTTACGGAGGTGGTATTTTGCGGCGTAGCGGTTCATTTACCGATGCTGGGATTCCTACATATGCCTGGTAGCTGACGTCAAAAGAAATCGGTTTCGTATGTCGGGCTTATAATCAGCCACATTGCAATCTAGCTGGCGTCAGACCACCGATATTTCCAGTCAAGTTCAATGTATGCGAGACTGCTAGAGGTGAGAGCCACATATCTAAATTTGATTTCCATATATTCAATGCGGTTTGATCCTCGATAGTCAGTTTTCCGTCGTACTCTGATGATGATCATGGAAGGTCGAAACGCGTCAGTGCGTTGCGGCTGGCGGAAGTTTTGCTATGTTGTTCGACGACTGGTTAAATTTAATGGGATTGGTGTTTACTTCAAGCACGCAAACTTGATTTAAAGAATTGTTACCACCACCCGCGCAATCAATTATTGTTTAAACTATAAAATATTGTTAACACAAGTTAACAGCTAGGCACAAAAGCAGAAAGTCATAAATCACGATAAATAAATCCAGAGTGCCTTAGCAGTATAGTTTTAAGGCACGGATAAATGATCAAAGGCATAAAAAAATATAAATCCTGGCCTTGACAGCTAAACCACAGTAATCCACTGTGTGCTACCGACGTGTTACGCGCGGGTGTGTGTTATTTTTAACCAAAATCCTATTAATTACAAATAAAATTGCAGCTCAAGAAATCTCAATTAAAACTGTTCGAAACTAACAGAGATTGTTTCTAAAATCGCAGTTAGGAGAAAGATTGTCTAAAACAAGATTTAGTACATGCGAACCTGAGGTGAAACAGATCTGTTGAAATTGAGACTCGTTGGGTTGTAACGCGGAGCTGCGCGTTACAACATAACTTTCAAATTTTAAAAAAATCACTTTGATAGGACTGAGCGCAATCCATACTTTTCAGCATATTATTTTTTCTGTTTAAACATGTAAATGCAGGCATTTCTTTGTTGGAAACAAATAGAAACTTTAGTCCTGATGTTTGAGTTAAATTCCGTAATACACGTAGTTTTTATGAATTATGATTAAAATTTTACTACTCTTCGACCAGATTTCAAAATCAGGAGAAATTCTGACAAGAATAGGTTGCATTCGCACCAGTTAGCTTACTCAAAATTTGATTTAACATATTGATAATAATAAGACGCAAGCTATTGTCTTTGCGAGGACGACGCCAATCAGCTTCCAATTCTTAATGTTCGTATACAGCGAAGCGCTGAGGATTACAATAAATTTCGCTTACCTTTATGAATGGAATAGTTAATTTGTTAGCAGCGAATAAAGCAAGGAAGATGTACACAATTTTGTATTCAATAAAATGGAGCGTGCAGACATCTTTTTGAAATTCTGTCGTAGTTAACCTGTAAAAAATGTAACTGATAATACTTTAAGAATTTTCTTTTATGACAAATTGCTATTTTACGTAATTTGAATTTTATTTCTGATAAGACAAACTTCCTTTCTAAGGAGGATTGTGCAATAATGATGCAATTTGATTAATCAAGCAAGGAAATGCGGCAAACCTTAATGAGACATAGATGAATAAGTTTGTTATGGGGATGTGAATAAAGTATTGAACCACTTTCTGGCATACCTTCAGAATTACACATCAGTGTAGTAACTATGCGTAGTGCATAGTCCTTTGGTAACATGGTTTTCGGTAGCATTGTATTGCTAGTGCTCGAATTGTAAAACTAGGTAAATCATTCTTAAGTTAGGTGTGATCCAATAAGAGACTCTTCTTAAAAATGTTTGAAATCTGCACAGAGTTTAGACAAACGGCAATGAAATTTTATCGGATTTGCTTTGATCACAATTCCATGTCAATCGTCCTCCAGAACCAGTTTTGGCCAATAAATTTTCTGTACTTTACCGATGCCTTTCGTACCGGCGGAATACCGATACATGGTATCAGACGTATAGTCTATACGTCTGTATTTGCTGGATTCAAAAACTCAAATGAAACAATGAAGAGAAGGAAAATTGTCTATTAGGAAGCTAATTTGTTTTGAGAATGTGATTATATTGGACAAAAGCATTTTCAAATGAGTCATTATTGTGCAATTTCAAAGAAACTTCTGCGAGGTAATCCCAGATGATTGCTTATGCATAGCTAATATAAGTTGAGGTAATTCTACGGGGAGTCAAATTTAAATTGTCATTAGCTTAGAGTAAAGGAAAGCTGTTTTAAATAAATTATGAAACGGTGGGACAAAAAGGGTTGTAGCAATGCTTTTCTATTTTAGTGATGTACGATTTAAGATAATGTTTAATGTTCGAAAACTAGAAAAAGAATTATTTTTTTAGATAAATCAATAAAAAGCTGCAAGTTTACCTGTCTGAAAATTTCAAATTATTTTTTGTTTTATATATTATTATTATTATATATGATCCAACTTGTTTGAACTTCTGTGCAACGGTGTTTACAGCTAAACTGGCGTCGGTTACGGATTTAATCTATTTTATGTCTTATTGCTCAATTTTTGAAATATTTTATTTGATGTACCCTACGGACTGAAGTACTTTGCATGTATAATACAATTTCTGAAATTTTGCGCAAAGTCTAAATATATATTACAAAGTCAATCACAAAAATTGAGATTCATTAAAAATTGCAAATTATAATTTAGCGTCAGAGAATTGCGTTGCTATGCAAAAGTAAATTGATTTTAATTTTGAAGATTGGAAATCAAATTCCATCTGAATTTTACGACAGATTACCCACAGAATCCATCTTTCAGAAATTATTGCCAGCATATTCATTGCAAAATTACTCATGAGATTTAGAGCCTATCCAAATTTCTGAGACAAATTGAAATGATTGTGGTAATAGAAACTCAAATTATTAGAAAAAGTGTACCGCCTGAAAGAACCTAAGGTGTGTAAACTAACAACGGACTCGCGCCTTGAGTAGCAACTCTGACACATCTCAAAATGAATTTAGTAACCTGCGACCAGCTATGTGTTTGGTGAAACACGAGGTTGAAAATCTAACAGAGATAGGGCACATTCTGGTGGACAAATACCCATTTCCAAGCACCAGAGAGACGAATCGCGTGATGTTGTTCAAGAACTACGTGAGTTTTGCATTCTGAGCTTCAAATGCATCGGGCGATGTGCGCAACTTTCCACGATTTATTGATCTCCGATGGAACAATAGTTCTCGTACATTGGCCAGGCGTAATTCTCAGGAATACTAGATAAACCCAACTAGTAGTAGCCTTTGTAGGGTTTGAGCATGCAAGGCTCTGTGGAGGCATCATAAAATCATCAAAGTTAGGTTCAAAAGCTTCGATGGGACATATGCGCAAAATCGTCTTACATAAGTTTGTCAGATTTCGAATGGAATGAGACCTTGAAGAGTTGACTTTCTATAGCAAAATCAATTATTCTTCATAGCAGATGAACCCAGTGTATTAGATTTTTTAATAGGCATAGGAACCGAAGTGAGCGTAGTTCGATCAGACGTGGTGGAAGCAGATTTCCGCACATTTAATTATCAACTACGTGCTGCCAAAGCAAAACCAAATATGGTTAAAGACGTTAAAGAATTTTCAGTGACATGGGGGCAGAAATCTCCATTTCCATAGAAGTTACTCGTTGCTTACATTAAAAACAACATCATTAGGATGATGATTTTAATCAATTTCAACCTCGCGATTGCTCCCAAGATCAAAAACATTGGACAAGGCACGTGGTTAGTGACTTATACTGATACCAAGACCTCAGCAGTTAGGTCAGTGAGACAACACAGACAAGTCGCCGCCAATAACTTGGCTGACGTCATCGAGAACCACTTTTTCGTGTTTCTACACCTCGAGGCTAAGCGGAAATGGTCGAAGGCAGTCATTTGGATTAAAGAATGCTAGTGAGACATTCCAGCATCTGACCAAGGAGTTTCTGCATTACTGTCCAATTTCTAGGTTGTATATAAATGACATCATTATATGAAGTCAATCCAGAGAGGAAGAGCAGGAGCACTTGTATGCAGTTTTGTAAAAGCTGAAGCGTATTTAGTAGTAGTTAAGCCGGAGTAGGGCAACAGTAGTTGCTAAACTGTGAAATATCAAAGACACTCCATTTTCAAGAATGGAATTGAACACTTTAAAGTTCCAAAATGTGTTTGAACCAAGAAATATACAACTGCGTAGATTTTTGTGGATGATTAGCTATTCCCATCATTTTATAGCAAGTTAAGCTGGAATTTTAGGCTCATTATCTCGACAATTGGTTCGTGAACAGAGCATGATCAAGAAGTCCTTGTCTATTAATTTCATCGAAGACGACCAGTAGAAATTCCAGACGGCCGCGGACCTGTTAATCCAAATCACCGCATCAACATCTGTGGACTGTACGAAGCCGTTTGAGCGGGTCACAGTTGCTTCCAACCTAGCCATAGTTGTAGAGTTGCATAAGAGAATTATGGTAACGTTAAGACAATAAAAGTTTCCATTTTTAAGTTTTAAGTTCGTGAAAAGCGATATGACACGCTTGGAATGGTGTAATTACAAGCCATTGCTGTTGTGTTACATTTTGACCACTGCGTGGTTGGACATCATTTCACGACATTGACTGACCATGAGACGTTGATAAGTATCCTAAGGACGAAAAAAGGCCTAGTTATTCTCAGCAGGTGAATTCACAGATAACTCGAATTGCAAAATTTAATTTCACCATTTCTAATATTTCGGGAAACGAGAATATGATGGCAGACATTCTCAGTAGACCAAACCTATCAGACGTAAATTTGATCCGATCGGAGCCACTTGTCGGTTTCTTTGCATTTTATAATGATTTTGCCCATCAATTGAAGTAGCTGTGTATACACACTGAAGAAGTTTTGCGATAATTGGTCACTATATGAAATATCCTGGAGCCAATATAATCCCCCTCGTACCGTTAGAATTTAAGTATATGTTAATTCAACAGCTGCATAAATTTGGTCACCTTTGCATTAAGGCAACTATCAGTGAGGTGACAGGTATTTATGCATGGCCAAAGATGTCGAAACACATACGGGCATGGATAAGAAAACGTGTCCAGTTTGGCGTGACAATAAAAACCGATGTTTAAACGATTGATACACCAGCAGGACGTTTCATGCATGTACATATCGATGCAGTAGAAATGCCCAAATTTTCTGTTAAGAGGTTTTTAGTTACGATGTTTTATCGTTTCAATTTAATGTGAGTGAGACAATAATTTCCTATAGGAAACCACTATATATATATATATATATATATATATATATATATATATATATATATATATATATAAATCATGTCCATTGCTTTCGAATATTACACAGTATTTTTCTAATTAGCAAGAAAAAACATATTAGTAACAAAGTGGATAATGGCCTTTTATTTCGAAAATATTAAACTTCGCTCTACAATATTACATTTATATAAATTCTGGGTTTTCATTTTAATATGAATATCGCAGACATCATTTTGCAATACAGTGAGGATGACCTTTTAATAGAAACAGGCACACACACAGACACAGACGCATACACACTTACCAATCAGCCAGAACAAGAAATAGAAAACCGAGTCATATTTGTTGCCACCCACATATTAAAATGAAAACCCAGAATGTATATAAATGAAAGATTGTAGAGCGAAGTTTAGTATTCCCGAAATAAATGGCCATTATCCATTTTGTTATTAATGTGTTTTTTCTTCCTAATTAGAAACTTTTATATATATATATATTCAATGTCGATTTTTAGTAAAAAAAATATCGCATATGCGGCTTAGGTAATGATATGACGTCTTAATTGGGCACAACAAAATTATAGGTACAATGGCCAAGTTAGTAGTTGATTTGAGAAATTTTTATTAAAGAATCACGCAATTCAGTCGAAAGGTCATGGAATGCGCAATCTGTGTGACATAACTTCAAAATAGTTTCTCCTTTGTAGGAAATGACTTATATGTCTCTGAGCAAAATTTTTCATGGAAAAAATTCTGGCTGCAATGTTTCGGTCACTACTATTAGGACAAAATTGTCCCGCTGATAAGTTCAATCTGATATTTTAAAAATTATATGTAATTAAATTAGAGGGTGAAAATTGATACAAAATATGATTCACAGTGAATCATGATTTGGAATTTTTAATGGTCACCGTCTGATGAACCACCAAATACTGTACCATCATCCAAAATTAATCTCTTTCTCATTGTCCTCATTCTGTGCCACAGGCAAAATTCTCCTGGTGACAGTGCAATGAATCCAGTGCGGCTGGAGCAGCTACGTCGGTTGCTGTAAAGATGTCCAGATAAACAATAAGCAGCTTCGAATAAAGGATTGAGAGACAGAAAATGGAAATACATTTAGAGACTGTTTGTGGTGGAGAATTAATATATTTTCAATTTTATATTTGGTGTTGCGCACACAGTCACAAATTAGTTCATATAGAATTAGAAAAATGAACCAAATTTAGCATGAACGGAAGGTATAATGAAATTTGCACATTCATTTCATATTCTCTGGCTATTCATCAGTAGGAGCCAGAAAGCACGAAACGAACTAGTTCATGAGAATATACCTTCCGTTTATGCTAAAATTGGTTAATCCTTCTGTTCATATTTACACTAATTAGTTACTAGGTGCGCTATATATAGTACAGAATAGGAAAACATTTTTGTTTTATATAGTTTCAATTTATATTTATTCAAAAAATATTGCACTAAACGATGTTTCCAAACGAAAGCGCACATTTATTTTGGCTTCAAGGCTAAAAATTTACATAGGCGAATATTGTTAATAGCTAATAAGCAACTCTCTCTCTCCTCTCTACAACATTAATCATTATTATTCGGTAATTACTTTTTCAAATTATTATTGTTCTTTTAAATTTATTATTATATAAATTAATATTGTTATTGTAATTATTAGTAGTAGTGTTTTTTACTACTACTAGTAGTAGAAGTAGTAGTAGTAGTCGTTTTGGTTTTAGAAGTAGTATTATTATTTCTCTTTAAGTGATTATTCTCTTACCGACACTATTTTATGTGCATCCGCATCGGATTTGGAGGTAAGAGGTAGTTGTGATTATCGAAGGCTAAACTTCCAAATGCCAGAAAAATTTAGTCATTCACAAACAATAATGTCACGCCTAGTATTTGTTCACATCGACATAGTTTTCCTGACTCGGGCTCAGATTTTAAGCTACAGTCGAACTATGCATGATAGATTTACATTATGATATGCGGCATTACCCTCTTTGAAGCACATCTGCCAATCCGTACTGGTTGCTAATGACGCAGCGTTAGCACCGCCATAAACTAATTATCGCTTACCTTAACAAAATGTCATACTACATTGGAAGGCTGAATACATACGTAAAACATAGAATTCATCCAAATCAAAATTGAATTTGCATAAAGTGTAATTATTAAATTAATTCATCACTGCTGATAATCCGTCAAAGATCAGAAGGAATTATTTTGGCCAAACTGAAGAGTAATCTTAGATTAGGATACAATCTCCTCACAGACTACAGTTAATATATGGCAAAATTAAACCTTATATTACCTGTGGATAAAACTGAGTATGAATTTCTCTGTGAATTGGATGAAGTATTTGGCAATTTGATATGTAATCCACAGAATGAAAGAAATTTCATTGATCTACCTGATCCTTCGTAAGACCAGGATCCAGGACTTGTTATTGACAGTGATGCATTGATAAAATTAATGTTAAAAATAAAATCAAAAAAACAAAAAGATCACATTGGTATTTCGATTGATAATCTGCTTCAATTACCTTTAAATGTTATGAATGCGCTCTGCAACTTTATAAATAGAATTTCGAAGAATGGGAAATTACCAATCGATATACTAACGATAGTAGCTAAGCCGTTGCCAAAAGTAAATAAGCCAACCTGCGCCAATGATTATAGATTAATCTCTATTATCCCTTCGTTTTTGAAGATAATAGAACGATTGATACTAGATCATTTAGAACGTATGATGCCGGCTGATTTTGATATGTGCCAACACGGCTTTACAAAAGACAGGTCGACAACTACTAATATTCTCTCTATGTGGAAACATGTAATTATATTAGATGAGAAAAAGTTAGATGCATTAATTGTATTTATAGATAGCTCAAAAGCTTTTGACTCTATATCTTTTGATGCTATTTTGAATGCGATTAATTTTTTTGAATATTCATCCGAATATTTTTAGATTACTTTGATACTATTTATATAATCGATGAATGAGTATTCGAGTAAACGATTAGATATCAAAATCGAAAAGGGTAACAAGTGGAATTCCACAGGGACAAAGTTTGGGGCCAATTTTATTTGAAATCGTATTTGCAAGTTTGGAAACTAAGATCCTTAACGGTCGAGTTTGCAAATTCGCTAACGATTTAAAAATAATCTTTCCAATTGATCAAAAATATGTCAAATTCTCCAAAAAGAATATAACACTAGATCTGTATGATTTAAGTAGACATTTGATAACACTAGGGCTGAGAATAAACAGTAAAAAGACGAGAGCTTTAAAAATAGGTAACAGAACAGAATTTAATAATGTTTATTTTCATGATGCTGTAATTAATGATGTTTTTGAGATTAAACTTATGCAATAAATTAAGGATTCAGACACAGCTATTCAATGTACAGCTTCTGCTGAGAGACATATTAAAAGTATAGGAGGCAGTGCTAAAACAGAGGGGCACTAATAAATAGAAATATCTTATCGAATGACATTAAATTTAAAATGTATATAATATGGATTAGATCGATACTAGAATATGCTGCCGCTACTTGGAATCCATTAAAAAAGGGTTTGTCCAATAAGATAGAAGCTGTAAAAGAGAAGTTGTGAAGCAAATTAGGCCCATCTCCTGCACTATATTCGCCACTAGATTACAGTTTGTATCGCTGAAAACGTTATGGTTACGGAGGATGTGCTATTGCATAAAAGTTTTCCATTTGAACCAGTGGACTGGTGCCTATATGAATCCAATAAGAAAGAGTCATGAAGTTGGAACTAGATCTGGACATTTGGCAATATCTCCTCCTTTGGTGGGGAATGTAGCGGGCAAGTTATTCTCTTTTTCGAAAATCTACAAAATTTATAACCAATTGCCAAAGAGGCTTAGAGAAACGCTTCCATCGAAGATGTCTTTTAAATTTTTATCTACTGAACTAGAAAAAGTTTACAATCCTGCTGATATTTTTTATTTTGATTTTGATAATACTTTCTCATGGTTGAATAAAAGACAAGGATAATTTTTATCCGAAACATAACTTCTTGAGATTTTTATCTCCAAGTTTTGTATTATTAAAATTGAAATGTTATGCACTATATCTTCAAATTAGTTAACATTACATACAATCAATTGCTAGTCATGTTTCTCAATTTTTTGCATAATGTTACACTCGAATTATACCTTAATTTTTCATATTTTTGATGATGAATCTAGTACTCTTTACAGCCGAACTTTCTGATGTTGAAATATTGTACAGTACAACTAGTGATATTTACTTATCTACATGAGACTAATTGCACATATTTATGTGATGTAATATCTCTTTTTATATTGTACATTTTCCAATATTATTATTGGATGGAACATGTTTGGTTTGAATCCAAATAAAGATATTCTATTCTATTCTAAAAAAGTTGCGACCTTGACATAAAAACCTTACCTTTTATGTGCATAAATTTGTCTCTTTAAATTAAGTATTTTATAGTGTGGAATAAGCAATTCATCCAGTAGACCAGTGTCGATCCTATTGGGGGCTCATTACATACTGCCCAGAATGTGCCGCGGACAGGGCTTGAACCATTACAGTACATTTTGAGTTCCCAATAAGGACGAAGGAATTGCCTTTTCCCACTTTGCACTACCTAGTTTACATCGAGAAATGTATGTTAAAAAAGGGTCAGGTGCTTATATCTAGATCGCAACCTTGATCAAAGTAATCGCAACACGTAATACATACTTGCATATATATTTGTTCTCCGCATCAAACAGTATTCAACTGTTATATATTGAATTGAATGATGTCATGCTTACCGCGAAATGTGATAACTGATATCGATCAAGGCCAGAGTGTATGGATTTACTGGGTTAACTGTTGTTCAGAAATAGCTGTCTTTCTCAATTTCGGTGAACTATAGCATACATTGATATCCATCATGTTGGTACAATGTACTGACTCGGAAAC
>JAQBSW010014023.1:0-12521 GCA_029291075.1 Eudiplozoon nipponicum
TTACTTAGATGGATGGAGAGTGAATGTCATAGCGACGCTTAGGTGAAAGATTAAAGAGAGAAAGAGAGAGAGATTATGGACAACTAACGTTTTTCAAAAAACTAATCGTAAGCACAATGCGAAGTTAATCAACTCTTAGATATAATTGCATAAGAATATTTGCTCATATGACTAAAATAATTCATTATATCTATATACATATATATCTAAATATAATATCGTAACACCTTTATATATATATATATATATATATATATATATATATATATATCGAGAAAAAGGACCATTGATAATTATTAAACATGAATAATTTCTATTCTTATTATATATTTATTTATTACGTTAGTCACACCTTATATCAATATATAAAATACATGTCAATATGTATAAAAACATATATATGAATATAAGCAACAGTGTGGGACCAACATCTCTAATCCTATATATATGTACATTAGTAATAAATATTTATTAGGTTATGCACATCTTATATTAATATATAAAATACAAATCAATATGTATAAAAAACATATATATATATAAGCAACAGTGTGGGTCCAATATCTTTAATTCTATCGATATATATATATATATATATATATATATATATATATATATATATTTAGCATTTTAAATAAATATATAATTTTAGTGGTAATGTCTAAAATGATTAATGTCCGTATATATGTATATATATATATTATGTGTATAGAATAAACCTATCAATATACCGATAGGCCTATCTATATATCCGTCTATCTATCACATTTTGGTTTCCTCTTAAAAGGATACCTGGTAGCTATTAACCATGAATATCTTCTCTAGGACTAACGTATTATTCATTTATTAAGATATTCCCACCTTACATAAATATATAAAATATAAGCAACAGTGTGAGTCAAATGTCTCTAATCTAATGTCCTATCTACTAACCCTTGCTAAATCTGTATACCCTCTTCTGGAAAATTTTTATTGAGAAAGATAAGTATATAGGAATTGATATTGGTACAGTTCATTCGCAATCAGTTTTCTATAAGCGAGGTTTTTTACTTAGGTTCCCACTTAATTCAGGTTCCGCAGCCTCACGTTTTCTGACCGTAGAAAATGCTTCATTAAATATTGGGCCCAATGATTTTTCTACCGATGTTACATTCATTACACCTTTTCCTGATTTTATTTCAATTGATTCTCTAATTAGTCTATTAAATCTGTTGCGGTTGCATAACGCGATACGTTTACATCATTCCCAGTCTATTTGATGACCTGTTTCCTTCAAATTCCTAGCTAGGTCTGATCTTTGAATGTGTCCATATTTGCAGGCTGTCTTTTGTTCACCCCTACGAAACTTTATAGGTCGCATGGTTTCGCCTATATACCTGAGATTACATTCTTTGCAAGGTATCGCATATACTCCTGATGTCTCGAGGGGTTCTACTCTTTCTTTTTGGTTAGGTAGTTTATTGCCTATAGTAAGCGATTGTCTTAAAACTGTTTTAATATTATATTTAGCTGCTATTATTCTAATTTTCCTGCTCAATTTTGAATCAGGTAATACCATAATTTTGTGCTTATCCGGTTCTGTTTCCTTCTTTACTTTGTTTATTATGTTATTATTAAATCTCTGCAACATCTCATCTAATAATCTATCCGTTATACTTGACGGATAGCCATTTAGTTCGAATATTTCCCTTAATCTCCTCATTTCCTTTTCTCTATTTTCTATATCCACTATTCTAAGACTCCTTAATATCATGGATTTAAGAATGCCTATTTTCATTCCATATGGGTGATTTGATAAGAAATTAAGAAGTAGTCCTGAATAAGTCTCTTTTCTAAAAATATCTCTTTCCAATCTGGAACCATTCCGTTTTATTTTCACATCCATAAAGGGTAATTCATCATTATTCTCTTTTTCTAATGTAAACTTTAATTCACCTAATTGGTTGGCTAATTCGAGGAATTTATTTAACTCATTATCACCATGATTCCAAATTATAAACATATCATCCAGGAATCTTACATACAAGTTTGGCTTGAGAGGAGATTTTAACAACAGATTTTTTTCAAAATAGTGCATAAAAATATTAGCAACCGGGACTGATAGTGGTTATCCCATAGGAACACCTTTAACTTGTTTATAAAATTCATTTCTGAACCTAAAGTAGGTGGAGGACATACAAATATTTAAGATTTCCATAATACCACTTAACAACGCTTCACACTTTCTAATGCTGCTTGTACCGGGACATTAGTATACATCGATACAACGTCCAGGCTAGCCATTCTATCATTATCATTCAAATTATATCTACTAATAATATCAATAAAATGATATGTATTCTTTAAAGTATAATCTAAGAAATAAGTATATTTTCTAATTCTGTTGCATATAAATTTAGACAATCTATACGTTGGTGAGTTTTGTACATTAACGATTAATCTAAGTGGATTTCCCTGGTTATGAATCTTCACTAGACCATAAATTCTCGGAGGGACTGTGTCACGTTGTATTAATGAATTCCCAAGTCCTGGTTCTAATTGCTTCGACTCAATCATTCTATTAATTATAGTCTTAACTTGTCCTTGTAACTTATCAGATGGATCTTTATTTATTTTATTATAAACCTCGAAATTATTTAATTTTTCATACACTTTCAATTCATAATCTGACCGGTTCATAAGTACCGTTGCACCACCTTTATCCGCCTTAAGGCATATTAATTTATTGGATAATAATTCCGCTCTTAAGCGTTTCAGATCATAACTCTGCTTGCATCTCACCTCTTTATGCTCTAACACCGTTTTGGACACATCCAATTCAAACCTAGTCTTATCTTTGTCTGGGAGGAACTGGGCAATATTTACTGTTTCTGTAATTATCTCATTCCTACGTACGTAATCAATAGGGATCGCAGTACTAAGTCCAAGATTAAGAACTTGTGTTAGGTCTTCCTTGAGATCCATTTTCGATAAATTAACTAAACGTTTGGACATGACCGCATCAATTCTATTATTTCTCAAAGGGCAATTAATTCCCAATTTTGCTAGTTTTTTTCCATGCCTTTGTCTAATTTTTTTAATTTCATTATCCCTCGTTTTGTCTGTGAAATCTTCAATGTGTTTGAAATCCAACATATGTAATCTCGCGAGTAATATGTATCTTATTTTTGTCTTCTCTCTAATCAGTTCAAATTTACGTTTGATTAGTTTGTTAATCGATATTTTTATTAAATGTAAACAAAGCTCATGCTTAAGAAAATTTCCTACTTTATCCAAAACGAATGAAAGTTTAAACCTAAAACATTTCGGTATAACATTAAATTGTACTGATTCATAAATTAGCGACGACTGATGCATTATATTTGATTCTCAAGTATTTTGAATTTGTCAGTGCTAGCTTCATATATTCCAATGCCGCGTTTGCGTACGCAGGTAATAACTTTACTGGATAGTTTTAAGATCCGATATATATATATATATATATATATATATATATATATATATATAGGATTAGAGATATTGGACTCACACTTTTGCATATATATATATATATATATATATATATATATATATATATATACATATTGATATGTATTTATATATTAATATAAGGTGTGAATAACCTAATAAGAATTATTACTAATATATATATATATATATATATATATATATATATATATATAGGATTAGTGATATTGTACTCACACTGTTGCTTATATTTTTATATATGTTTTTAAACATATTGACATGTATTTTATATATTGATATAAGGTGTGACTAACGTAATAAATTGAATAATAAAAATAGAAAATATTCATGTTTAACAATTAGCAATGGTACTTCTTCAAATATATATATATATATATATATATATATATATATATATATATATATATATATATAAAGGTGTTACGATATTATATTTAGATATATATGTATATAGGTATAATGAATTATTTTAGTCATATGAGCAAATATTCTTATGCAATTATTTCCAATAGTTGATTAACTTCGCATTGTGCTTACGATTAGTTTTTTGAAAAACGTTAGTTGTCCATACTATCTCTATCTTTCTCTCTTTAATCTTTCACCTAAGCGTCGTTATGACATTCACTCTCCATCCATCTACGTAACTTGCTGCTCCATATTTGAACTAATTTATTGCTATGTGCGCAATACCTCATACACCATTGTATACATTAGAGTTCCCAGCTTTAAATAAAATACAGTATATGACAGTCAAGGTTTTAGTTTTATCATTTTTGAATTTTGATTACCGTGACATAGTAGCAATATAATTATAACAAATAATAAAAGGTTCGATACTGTCTCCCTCCTCTACAATATTCTGCATACGCGATCATATTATGTATACCGGGAATTTGAGATAGCTGAGGTAAGGATTGGTCTGCTAATTACAAATAGTTATGTATTGAGTTTAGTTACTGAGACATTCTATGTTTAAAACTAGTTTTGAATCAAAAAAATATATAAAGAGAATGGTTTTGGAACGAGGTTACCACATTTGCTTAAATCTGCTATTGTGAGTATTGTGCTGTGCATAGTTGCCTGACGATGGTGCTGGAAAGTAGACACCGAAACGACGCCGGTAAACAAAGATGTGATAGAACCGCATTTCCATTGGAACGAATGATAATTCAACCCGATCAATACAAAACAAAATTGGAAATTGTGATCAATCGGATCTTTGTGAAACTGTCCGTGCACAGCTATTACCCGCGTACGCAAAACACGGCATTGGAATATATGAAGCTAACACTCCGACAAAATTCAAAAAATACTTGAATATTCCTCGATTACCTTAGATACAATTTCGTTAAATTTGGAGTTTAGTTAAGTTCTACATTATATGCAGAACATTTTTGTAGCAAGATTCCAAATAAATGAGCACTTAGCGGAATAATTATTCGTATATGTCTCGAATGGAAATCTTATTTCAAAATACGCATAAAAGAACGTCTCAGATTTCGTGCGTTATTTAGTGCGTAAATTTTTATCATAGTTTATGACAGACTGTCAGAAGATTATCCGTAAGTCTGAATAAACGCGTTTTTGTAAGTGAATCGTGATGGTTACGGTGTTGCAAATTCTGACAAGACAGTGTTATTTGAATTATTCCTCCATTAGCATCGATAAAATTTTATTAAAGTGGGTGTTTAGTGAAGAATGAATTCTACATGATATGGAGAACGCTATTTAGCTAGATTCTAAATAAAAACAAACGCCCTAGGAATAATTACTCTTCTATATCTCAAACGGAAATCTAAGTTTAAATTACATAGTAAAGTACGTGTCAGATGTTGTGTAATTTAGTGCGTAAATATTTATCCTTTCAAAGGACCGATTATCAGACGATTATTTTAAAATATAAATAAACGCGTCTATGTAAAATTGATGGTTATGTTAATGGAAATTTTGATATGGCAGACAATTTTGAATGTTAAATTTGCTTAAGTAAGTGAAATATGTTTAAATTTTTCTATTGCTATAATTTTCTTAATTTTCACAATTTTTAGTTAATTTGCTTATCATCAACATTCATACTTATGTTACTAAATAGTAAACTATTTTGCGAAATGTTATTGAATACGGAAAATTGCTTTATGCTTTGTTTATAAAATAAAACAGACTTAAGCATTAAATTTTTTAGACACTTTCGAAAAGAAATTAGGTTTTCAATAATTTTGTAAATTGGAGAACAGGTTTGAATCTAAAAAGGCAATCGTAGGAAGCATATATAAAAATTATCAAACGATATTACATCGCCATAGATGGACTTTTTAATAGTGTACCTAGAGCTTTAATTAATAGATATAAAAACAAACGTATTCGAATGCCTTAATTTTTGCAACCAATTATCTTTTATTGCTTTGTATAAAATATTTCTTAATTAGTGAAGATCAATTTTAGTCCTGTTGCTAAATGAATTATTTTATTCCAATTTATGACTTAGGATTCGGAAGCAGTAAAATACAAATAAATTTTGGCATATATAGAATACAATTCCGCTTACATTAAACCCCTCCTATCATTGCAATGAAAAATTCAAGTTAAGTCACTATAAACGGATTTTTTGTATTGTTTGAAACTTAACACTAAATTTTCGGAAATAAAATATCAGTCTAAAAATTTCTTTTATTGTAAGTATAATATACTTTGGTTTGATGGAACAATGATTGAAATAAAAAAAACACATTATTCAAAAATTTTGTTATTGGAAAATTTTTCAAGAATTTATTCTAATAAAATATCATAGTTTAATATCAATTTTGTGCTGCAAACTATATGAAATTCCATGAATTTTGTTTGATAATAAAAACCAACATGTACAAAATTAACGGGGAAAATTTTGGAAAATTCTCCTTTCCTAGCTGGAAACAACATTTTTTATATAACAAGTACTTATTTTTAATTTCCCCATATGCATGTGTGTTTGAACTTATGTGCAAGACTTGCGTTTTCAATTTACTTCTTGCAAGTATATGTTTAGAAATTTATCCAGCATTTGCTTTGTTTTGTTATGTTGCAAATGGTAAAATATTATGATACTTTTCTCCTTGCATTGTAAAAAGCCAAATAATACAGTAAGATTTCTATTGGATAATAACAAATATTTTGGCTATTAGTGGTACATACCGAAGACTTTTTATATTTACGAACAAGGACAAAATAAATAAGACCATAGATTTTTCGAATTAATTACGAATTCATTAACAGCAAAACACGCAAATATTATTTATTAAAGAATCAATTCACCGGAACAAAAAAATTATTTAGCATGAATCAGTCAACCATTTCAACTACTTATAGATCACTAAATTATTATCATGCAAATAATGTCAATTAACCAAAATAAAAATATAAAAGTAAAATAAATTTACCACATTTAGTTTAACTTTGAAATATAAATTGTCAACGGTAAAATAATGTACCCTAAGACACGTACGTACAGAAATATATATGTATATATGGCAATGGCCCATAATATATATATATATATATATATATATATATATATATACTATATATAGTAGGTGTGTGTGTAAGTAAACATAATATTGAATTTGCCGGTTACTACATAATTTATTCAATCTCAGCATTTACTTTGCAGATTATAAACGAGGGAAAACGTACTAATAATTCGTTACTGAAATAATCCTTCATTCACAATAACACAATTTTCTTAAATTTGATGTTTAATAAAGATCTACATGATATGGAGTCACCTTTTATAGCAAGTTTCCAAATAAATATGAACGTTAAAGAAATAATTACTCGTCTATATCTCGAATGGAAATCTTATTACATTATACGTATAAAAATACGTGTCAGCTTTCTTGTGTTATTTAGTGCGTAAATATTTGTCATTTCTCATGACCGAATGCCAAAATAATTTTTAAATTACTGATTAAACACGTTTCCTTGTGTGTTTATTTTGATGGATACGGTGTAGCAAACTACTATTATGAGTATTTCTGCCATATTCCTCACTTCACATTGATTAATAGCGTTAAATTGGTAGTGTAGTAAAGATAAAAACAAAATGATATGGATAATGCTTTTTAGTAAGATGTCAAATACATAATATCATTAAACGAATAATTATTCGTCTACGTCACGAATAGGAATCATATTTCAAAATCCGTATAAATGTACGTGGCAATTATCTTGTGTTATTCAGTGGGGAAATATTTACCATTTCTCATAGCCAATTGTCAGTAAGCTGGAAATCACACACGGGTAGAAGCTTATAAGTAATGATTAAGTTCATAAAAAATGTATTTAATAAAATAGCTCGATGTCAGTTTAACTTTTATAAATCAAATGAATAAATAGCCTTTCACAGAGCAGTGCTTAACATTACTGCACTGTAGCGAATTGTATATTTCAAAGAAAGTTTTGCTTATAGCTGTTCCTTTTAGTTTCTTCCTAGCTAGCACGATCCGCATAAATTGAGGAGCCTGAATTTTTTATCCATGGTGGAAGACGACCAATGCTTTTCTAGAGAAAGAAAAATATCGTAGAATATATGATGAAGAGTAAATAAAATCAATTTTAACCTTCAACTACCAAAAAATAGGTCGGTTAGAGCCAGCTGAATGTCTGTATTCCAACGATGGATGTCTTACAAAGTGATGCTTAAATACAAAAATTCCTGGAAAAATTCGAACGTAGACGTATACTACGGCGACTTTCGTTCAATTGGATCAGAGCACACACAAACATCTGTGATGGACTTTTGGCAACTTTTAATGGTTTTTGAGTACCGCTCAAAAAATGAGACATTTTAGACACTAGCACTTGAAATATAATAGTCCATGTCTTGATGATCTTATTCTTCTGTTGTCCAAATGCGAGGAAATTCCATCCGGATATGGTGCTATATGTCTGCTATTTAGTACTGCGGCATAAAGCTTACATAACATGATAGATGTTAACACTCGATAGGCTTATACTAAGTTCTACGTAAGCAGCCTGGTTCGGGAAGTCAACTCAAAACATTTCTGATAATGTAAGTAATGACTTCTTCATATTGATCATATTGATCCACTGATCTCAAACAACTTTTGTTCTTATTACGCACGGAGAATATTTCGTCAAAATTGTTGTAAAACGGTACCACGCTTTCCAATCATGGTTATAGTCCGGATCTCGTCCCTGTGGACTTAACTATCCAAAATCGAATTCAGCATATTGTCACTAGCGTTGTTAACCATACAGATAGTCAGATGTCATGCAATTTTACACCGATCTTCTACATTATGTTAAGCATATGATTAATTTTTGTTCCTTCCGGATGCGAGACTTTACAACCTGTGTTGCACTGCTTCAATCTATTAATTGAATCACAGTATTTCAGTCGCTAGAACCAGATTCAAATTCCGATACATTTGACTATCTGAAATATCATTAAAACGTACGGCAGATATTCTTGGGACGCCTAGGTTTCTGCAAAATCACCTGTGTCTACAGTCGAAAGAATATTTGAAATGCTGTGGAAAATTCTTATTTAAATCTTCGCGTCGATGGTGAACCTGAAAAGTTGTTAACTCGCTTTACTAACACGAAGCTCTTCAACGTGTGTGATCTGCTGCAAATATAAGTTGAATTGCACCATAGATCATAAACTTAGACAAAAATTCGCTACAAGCCTTGTATAAATTTGATAATAAGACAAAGATTAAGGTTTCTTATTACTGGAAGCAAGGTCGTTGCATTAATATTTATGCAAAAACTATGCGTCAGTTTGGACGTACAATACGTATGCATTTGTTCAAATAAGTACAAGCACGTCTAAACACGTCGACATGCAATTTTTACGTCTTCCATCTGCCAAATACTGCCAATGGCGTCTGTTGAGATAAAGTGACATTCTATCTTATTACGAGAAGGAAATCGAAATATGTAATTTAGGTGAAGTTGCACAGATTTGCAATTTCACGAGAAACCGCAAATTTGATGAAATTGGCAGCCACTATTTTCAAATGTTTACGTTTCTTAACGTACATATTCAGAAAATTTTGCGCATGCTTATCGCCGAAATTAAGAAGATCAATTCAAAATTTGTGAAAATATACCGTCGCCTTTTCCATCTAAAAAGTCATGACACATGAACTCCTGCGAAATATCGTGTTCACAGATTCATGTACGTAGATATTTCCTCAAAGATCAGCATTACTAAATCTGCGTTTGGAAAATAATTCAAACAGCTCTAGAATTGATTTTTAATTTAATTAAAGATGTTGTCCAAGATCTACAAGACAAATCGAATTTCATTCATGGAGTAAATTGCCGTGCTACTGTAGATGACAAATTTATGCTGTAAACCCCAAGACAAAAACGGATAGATGTATTCGCACGGATTGGTTTGAATTATATCTAGCTTAGTCTTAATAATTGATCATTCGGGTAAAAGTATCCGAAATCCGCTTAAAAATCTGACTTCTCTGACTAACGAGGCAACACCGATAAGAAGATGTTTAATTGAATTTACCGGAACTTTGCTTTTGTAATAATCCTCGTATTAATTATATAAGGCTTCAGAAAAACGTTACTGGTAAGTGTCAATTGATATACAATCTCCATTTACACACAAAGCAAAATAAGCGTGAATAACTTTCGAATTCCTCGGCATTTAGCAATTTGGAATTAATATTTTACCTCAATTAGAAATTCCAGACACAAAATATATAATTGATTCATAAAGTAAAATTTCCTAGACAACAAGATTTCATTATATATATATTCAGTATCAACGAATTATTTCGAAAGATAGAAAATGCAATTCACCCAGTAAATCGGCTCCCTCCTGTTTCGCAATCATTCAATATTTGCGGCTCCAACGAAACAAATACGTTTCAGCGACTTGTATACTATCCTCGGCAGAAACCACACTACATGCAATATCCAGTCATATTAAGGCTCACACCGGAGCGAATTCGCGTCAGTGTAACTCAGCTTAGCCAATGTGCCACCTAAGCCGCGCACTGTATAACATTTACAATTATATACCAACTCATGATTTTTAATCAGTTCCTCGTTCATTAGAAGACTATTTTGCATCACTTTGGACCTAAAGTACCAATTGGCCACCCCAAATCTGCTGTGATGTAAAATACGCCATGCGTCCTTGGGAAGTGATATTGAATTGACGTCATATTTCAGGATTGTTTATCATATTCGATCAGAAAAAACTAAAATTCGCAGCAGCCTGTTGTGGATTACGTACTTCTGCCAATGTCTATGGGGTGTGTCTGTGTGCGTGTTTGAACAGTGTATTACTTTTTCTGAAGTGATATTTGAGGTATGATTTTTCATGTAAGTATGGCCGAGATTTGACCAGAATTACTCTTTGCTGGCTATTGAGTATGTAAATGTATTTCCTCATATGTTTTTTGAGTTTTGATTTTTTTGGCTGATAAAATTGAGGGAGGAGGGTGCAGATTGCGCATTAATCTCCCATCTTACTTTGGAATAATGACTGTTATTAATGTTGACGTAGAAGTCATTTCACGGTTACTTTTTATTTATGTTTTTCTTTATTAACTTGTTTATATTTAGTGATATTTGTCAAATACATGTTTGGGCTTGCCTAGATACAAGTATATTGCTGCATGTATATATTAGGCGGTGCGAACCTAGTAAGAAATTAGTTCAGTTGTGACCAGAAGGATAAACCAAAGGCAGCATGAACGGAAAGTATAATCTCATGCACATTCGTTTCGTGCTTACTGGCCACTCATCAGTAGGAGCCGGTATTATGCCATTTACCAACTATATATTTGTTAGAAGAATGTGGAATAATAGGACGGTACAATCTCCTAGACGAATGTGTAAACCTGTAATATTGAAGCTAACATAGTCGAAAGTCAACGACAATGCGCCTTCAATGCAAACTCACACTATATAATATATATACCGAGTCTGTAAAGGATACTAACACTATGGCTATTGTGTTGGTAACCGATACCAACATTATTGTACCGAAAAGGTACATGGTACTAACACTATGGTTACCGAGTCGGTACATGATACCAACCTGATGGATATCAATTTATGCTAAAGTTCACCCAAATTGAGAATTACAACAATTTCTGAACACCTGTTACTTCAGTAAATCCATACACTCTGGCCTTGATCGATATCAGTTATCACATTTCGCGGTAAGCATGACATCATAAAATTCAATATATTACAGTTTAATACTGTTTGTTGCGAAGAGCTAATATATATGCAAGTATGTATTAGGTGTTGCGAACCTAGTAACAAATTAATTCAGTTGTGGCCAGAAGAATAAACCAAAGGCAGCATGAACGGAAAGTATAATCTCATGCACATTCGTTTTGTGCTTACTGGCGACGTATCAGTAGGAGCCGGTATTACGCCCTTTAACAACTATATATTTGGTAGAAGAATGTGGAATAATAGCACGGTACAATCTCCTAGACGAATGTGTAAACCTGTAATAGTGAAGCTAACATCATCTAAAGTCAACGACAATGCGACTTAAATGCTAACTCACACTATATAATATATATACCGAATCTGTAAAGGATACTAACACTATGGCTATTGTGTTAGTAACTGATACCTTTTTGAAATCGATGAATACCGGATACTAACACTATGGTTTCCGAGTCGGTACATGATACCAACCTGATGGATAAAAATTTATGCTAAAGTTCACCCAAATTGAGAATTACAACAATTTCCGAACACCTGTTACTCCAGTTAAACCATACCATACACTCTGGCCTTCATCGATATCAGTTATCACATTTCGCGGTAAGCATGACATCATTCAATTCAATATATTACAGTTATATACTGTTTGTTGCGAAGAGCTAATATATATGCAAGTATGTATTAGGTGTTGCGAACCTAGTAACAAATTAATTCAGTTGTGACCAGAACAATAAACCAAAGGCAGCACGAACGGAAAGTATAATCTCATGCACATTCGTTTCGTGCTTACTGGCGACTCATCAGTAGAAGCCCGT
>JAQBSW010014024.1:0-12519 GCA_029291075.1 Eudiplozoon nipponicum
TCCACACACTCTGGCCTTGATCGATATCAGTTAATAATCTTTGCGGTAATCATGACGTGATTCAGTTAAATAAATAAAAGCTAGATGTTGTTTGCTGCGGTGAACTAATATGTATGCAATTTTGTATAAATTTTGACGCAAATAGTAACAAATTAATTCAAATAGGACCAGAAGGATAAACCGAAGACAGCATGAACGGAAAGTATAATCTCATGTGTATATTCGTTTCGTGCTTAAAACAGCTTACAACGTACAACAGCTAACAACAGATATGTAATAAATTAATGAGTTTTAAATGTAAACTATGTCAAGAAATTAGTGCAGAAAGGAATGAATAGTGTTCTCGAAACCAGTACCATGCAGTGATCGTCTTACTTTTATAATTTGATTGTAGCAATAGCGAACTTTTAGACGAAGAACGCACCAAGGGTCCTATATAGGGCTTGCATTAATTCAAAATAAATTCCTATCAGAAGCCATATAGGGCCAAATTCAAAATAAATTCCTAGCAGAAGCGCCAATATTAGGATGAAGCACTCAGCAAAAAAAAGGAAGCAGTCTTTGAGCCACTGAAGTGAATATAAACAATAAATATTTGTAAATTTGTTCTACTTAATCGATGCTCTTTATCCAAGCAAGACCCTATATATTATTGATTAAAAATAAAGCATGTGTGTGAAATTTAAAAATGGCATCAGATGGGTTGAAAACGTTGACTGCAAACGTGAACAATTTGACTGCAGGATTAGGTATAATTATGTCTCGGCTGGATGATACATTAATAATTAATTATGATAGAATCCGCATAAACGACCCAACCAATATAGGTGGACTCGAAACTGATTACAAAGACATTTTTAAACGTGTGAATATGCTAATTTGACTGGCAATGAACAAATGCGCGTGTGGTTCTTTTTTTTAGTAAAAATATTTGACACAAATAAACAAAACGCCTGTTTATAAATTGATTTTTTAACTGAATTGATGCTTTATAGAATACATTAATTTGCGCATAGGCATCCATTTACACTGCATTTTTCATTCTCTGTCTCGAAGTCTATGACCGACAAATATCAGAAAATCGCGTAAGGCAAATTAGCTTCTTAATCATAAAATTCATTGGTATAACACAATGTGACAAAGATTTTAAACAAAATTAGTGAATATTATTCGATTTTCGTAATCTCCATGGGCCCATGGTGGCAAATGTATGTGCTGTCGCTTCCGTACAAACTGCATACGATTGATTTACAATAATTTACGTGTGTTCAACAAATTATACAAGAAAGAATTTAGATTAAGATTTATTATTTAGAATAAGTTCTAACTTATATCCACCTGCATAAACGTTTCACGGTGAAATAAGTAAGCAAAGTCTTTAGCGCTGTTTTTCGCAGATAATTGTCCAGTCAATTAAATGAGATAACTCGCCACATGATCCACTTCTCAGCATTTTATACTTTCTTACTGTCAGTTATGCGATAGACAACAATAAAAAAACACCAAGCAATCAGGTGTCCTTGCCTTATTCATTCTGCAAATAGAATTAGAATTAAACCTTAGACTTTTAGTGATTTGTAAGCAAAAGTTGCAATGCGTTCGCAACTGATAAATAGCAATAAAATTTGAAGTGTACTAAGTCTGAAATTGCATAGCCAATTGCAGTTAACAGCTTGTAAAAAATTAGCTTATTGCCTTGCTTTAACTTGTCCTAAAAGCACAACGCACAATCTTGCATTGGCACAGATATGACGTGATAAATGCCTTAAGGGCTGTTGTAAAAGAGGAAGAGTTAAAATTAAACAATATGAGCCGATAATAATAATTTAACACGATTGCGTGGGTAGAGAATCAGACGAAAGTCTGATTTAATTGCATTTTTTACGAATTTCATGTGAAATAATTTAAAATTAAGCTTGCATATGTATTTTTAATTCCTTATATTTCAATATTATTCAGATTTATCAGTAAGATTCTGCTAATTCCTTACTTTTTTCACTGAATCTCTTCCCATCATATATCGATTTTGTGCATTGGAAATAAATAAATCTAAAACCGTGTTTGGAAAATAAAATAATTAATTTTACCCATGGTGTAGCATTAAAACAAGGTTTGTCTATTCAGTTTCTACTCTTTTTTATTTGTTTGATCCCTTTCAAGTTCTACACTTTGTCAGATATCGGCACATGGTGAACATATCTATGTGCATATATTTTATGCAACTTCAATATGTTGCAGCCTAGAAAGAATTAACAATACATGAGTTGACACTGATAAATAAAAAAATTTGCAAAGAATGCCAAAATACCCTAAATTGCTCTTCTCAAGTGTTTTAAAATAAATACTTGCTATGTCCTCTTGTCATTTTACAATTAATCATTTTTTTCCGATTTTCCCTTTACATTGCGATATTTTGGCAATAAATTGTTTCTTATTTCCGTGTAAGAATTCAGGGGTAGCTATAACAGTCAAACGATATTGAAATACCAAACTGTAATTTTGTTTATTGCAGCCCATCGGCATGAAATAGGAACTCACCTGATGCGTTTAAGTCTTATTGTAGATTTTATTCTACAAGTGGACGTCCAACGCAGTTTACCTTAACTCAATGCTGATATATTATCACCCTGCACCTAATTTGCAAATCAGAAAGCATAAAATGTAGAAGTTCCGTTAAAAAAACAATTTCTTTTACAGAATTAATTCGGACATAAATTTGAATTGTATTACCCAAGTATCGCAAAATTCAGCGGAAAATTTCAACTTTTTACAAAACTGGTTTGCTCTCTTTGATAACTTCTTAGAGGCCTCTGGGAATGCCATTGAAGAATGAACATTTAAAAAATTCGTTTGAAATCATAGTGCGTATTTACGGTGCCACGTAATGCAAAAATTGCGTGTTGTGCTAAATTATTTATAAGTTATATTTGACCAGATTTGAATTTATTTTTTGATGTGCTTGGAAACGCTAATATGAATGAATAAATATAATCTACATATTGCGCAAAATATGCAATAGAATTATTCTTAAATTCCACCTCGGACTAAATTTGATATTTCATATATGCTTGCTCTTAAAATGTACCCGCGTTATTTATGGATTTTATTTAAATAATTTCGCCCCATTTTCTAAACTGTAACGACATTTGGAGGACGACAATATTTACCAAACGATTTGATCGTTAAAATTAATTTGTGCAGAAATTATTGTGCTATTTTCGGACATCCTTTATCCACATGTATTTCTGCAAAGCACTGTGTTCATCAACTTTACGATCTAAAATTTTACACGAATCCTATTGCAACTAACTAAACATAATTATCGATTTTTGCGCATTAAAATATTGATATAGTTAATTTTACAGAATATTTGCTACGAACTGTAAGACTTCCTTCCAAGTCTGGATCAATTTTAATCTAATGGAGTTATTTTTCCCACACCAAAAGTGATATTCATCGTATCCTTACAATCTTGCACTAATACACATTTTGCCTGCTCGCACTGATATTGAATTCACATTAAACTGAACAGAATTTGGTTCCTCATAGAAGTCCACTTTTGCATATATATCAACCAGACACAGGTCCAATTTGTAAGGTTTTCCAAATGTCGAATTAATACGCTGTGGTTAATGGTATTTTTTGTTAAATTCTCATACGTTTTAATATGTTACACTTCTGAAACACAGAAATATTTTTACAATCATTGTCTAATTTTATTCTCTTTATCTAATAAAAATCAATTTTAATTATACAAAATTTTTTTAGCCCTTTATAAAAACTGAATTACATACAGAACGATTGTGAATTTGTTTAGATGGAATAAACTGCTTCGTGGAAAATGTTTGAATAAAAAAATTAATGTTATTAATCAGAAAATTCTAGCTAAGTTTTAAATCTGAAAAATTATAGCAGAATTAAATCTGAATAAATAAATATAAATTTTTTCTTAGAAAATTGAATTAGTTGATAATTCTCGAGTTGTCAATTTGAGTTTGAAACTTGGACACTTGCTATAGAAAGATAATTTTTAATTTTATATTTTTATTTTATTGATATTTGTTTTATTTACTGATACCAAAACATTTTAGTTGATTTTGATGTTTTGTGTATTTCAGAAATAAAGAATGGATACTTTAAATATTAAAGAAATATTTTTATATAAAATCATGCATATGCAACAAAGTTGACAGAACATCTGTTTCACCGCAGCTAACTTTGATGGGAATAATTCAGTTCTAAATTGTATGTAGGTGTTCGCATTTGTCAAGCACAGTTAGCGTATTCAGTATTAGGAATTTCTGTGCTTGGTACGTATTAAAATCTTTATGTTTAGTAGAATTGATTATTGCTTTAAAACACTTATCCATTGGAGATTACGAAATACATACGTCTGTTTGTTATTTATAAATTACCTAGTTGGTGTGAGGCGTAGTTCCGGATTTTTCAATTAAGTCACCAATTAGCACAACATGTAAGTGTACATGAGATTATATCTTTCGTTAAGCGGAGTCAAGCATAATATTCTGGTTTTGGTAGAATAAATTTCTTTTTATTTATTCACTGTCTAACACATAAATGTATGGATGTTATTTCCCCACATTCCAAAATTATATACCATTGTTTTTGTCTTTTTCGAAATGCGCTATGTCAACCGCAGAACCCTCAGATCGAACTATTTTATATTTCTTTACAGTCATGTTATTATTTTGATTAATTCGTCAGATGTCTCACCCAAAATATTAGCTACTTTGTTTCATCTCATAAAGTAGTTCGAGATTTGGACAAGGTTATTAGCTATTCTATGATAGATGCAAGAATCCTTTAATGGCGTGGCAACAAATTTTGAAAACACTTCATTTCTACCATATGCTTAACAGGTAAGATAGAAAAAATTCACACTTGTTAAAATTTACCTGCTTTATGAATATTAATTCTTATTTTAAAAATTTCTGATATACAAAAAGTGAAAAAATAGTCTAATTTAACATTATTCTACAGAGATATTGCTGAGTATTATTCTGAGAAATGGTTAAAAATTTCAAACCAAAAAACTTCTAATTGGTGTTGATAATATATATATATATATATATATATATATATATGTAAGAACAAAACAACGTACTCCATGGAATAACATTTATTAATAAATCTTATTTCTACCAGTATCTACAGCCATTGTTCTGGATTCGTTAGTATATTCGTTCATCCAATCCCACTGTACATGTGTTGTAACCAATCCCCTCTTCGTTATGCTAGCCTTTCCTTTGCGCAATTTAGACCACAGCTTTTGCGCAATTTAGACAACTCCTTTTGCGTAACGTCATTTGGTGTGTCATCGCTTTCATTGTAATTGCGTCTGTAATTGATGTAAGTGTCGTATATTGTGAAGCGTTGGCTATTTTTAAAGGCATGTCGGTTATGTCTTTGTTCCAGTCCAATTAAATTTCTTTTTGAATTATTTTCTGCACGTTTAAGCAGGGCTTCAGCTTATTAATTGTAATAGCTTCAAAAGCCAGAAGCATTTTCTCTGTTTTTGCCTTGTAGAGAACTGAAAAATTGTTACTACTAACAGCATGACCTGTGAGTAGTACATGTTCGCAAATTGCTGATTTTTGTGCAGGAGCTGCACCCCTCTTTAATAGTTTTTGAGGGAGATGCTGATTTATTCTAGTTTCGAGCCTCTTTTTTGATCTGCCGATGTACTGAGCGTTGCAGGTACATTGAAATTTGTATACAGACAAAGGTGTTGACGTCAAAGTGCAGCTAACATTTTCATTCGTGCGCATCAGTTTTGTTGTGTTGAACACCACTCTCACCTGTATTGATGGAAACTATGCTTTTGTCGCTCGAATTACTTTTCGTTTGAAGATTTCCGCTGGAAGATCACCTCCAAAGGGAACTAAGCGTTACTATCTGGGGAGTTTGATTTTCTTCCAAATTGGCCACGATTTTGTTGCGTTGCCTCAAGTTGTATTCGATGAACCAGTCCGGATAGCCATTATTTCTCAACGCTTTGCAAAGCAAATTTAGCTCTACTTCAATGTTGTCCGGTGAACAAATCCTACGTATTCGTGTGCCCAAATTTATTATTAGGTTCCTTTTGTACGCCCTTGGCACACTACCCATATAATGGATATATTGTCCAGTCCAGCTTGATTTCTTGTGAACTGACCTTGAGAGAATACCTTCTTCATCTCTCGTTAATCCGACATCTAGAAAGGATAAATATCCGACTTTTTCTTCTATTGTAAACTTGATTGCCTGGTCTACCTTGTTTATGTGATGTAGCAGTGAATTTGTATCTTCATCCTTTTCAAATACCATGAAATTATCGTCAACGTAGCGCACGTAAAAATGAGCTCCATTGATAAAAGGTTTGAAACTAGTTGTTTCTAAATGGTGCATGTATATGTCTGCCAATACTGGTCCAAGAGGACTACCAATACCTATGCCGTCAATTTGTCTGTAGAAGACTCCTTGGAATACGAATTGTACGTTGGATGTGCATAATAGAAGTAGTTCTCTCATGTCGTCCACTTCTATCAGTGTTTCCGCTCCTGATGATCGTATATATTCACATAGGATATTTATAGTTTTATTTACTGGAATGCTAGTAAAGAGTGACTTTATATCGAGGGACACCATTTTCCTCTCTTTCAAATTTAGGTCGCTAATTTTTTCTACAACTGAAAGCTATCCTGTACAACTTGGTCTATTCTTCCTTTCATGATAGGCTTTAGAATCCGGCATAATAGTCTGGCTGCCTTGTGCTGTGGGGAATTTATCATAGATAAAATGGACCTGAAAGGCGGAAGTCCTTCATTGTTGGTCATTTTGTGAACCTTGGGCAACCCATATAATATCGGTTGCGTTGAACCTACGGGCATGGCATGTTTGCATTCTGTAATAAAAGCATTTTTGTGCTCTATGTCGGTTTCTTGTTTAGCCTCGACCTTCGAAATAATTCGGTTTAGAATCTTCGTTATGGAATTTTCTAATTTTGCCGTAGTGTCGCGTTGTACCTCTTCGCGTTTAAATTTTGATTTGTCATTCAGAATTTGTAACATCGCCTGACTATAGTCCGTATAGTTCATTAACACTACGCCTGTCCCTTTGTCTGGCTTCATGAGTCTGACTTGTTTGTTTCGTTGTAGCTCATTCAGTTCGTCTAGATGCCTTTTGGTGACCAGTTTATTGCCTTTGAATGTGCGCATATATTGGCCATACGCACTTCGGAGGTCCGATTTAAAGAGCGAGATGTCGTATTTTTCATTTGATTTGTGTTTTGTGGCATCTTCAAAGAAGCATTCCATTGATGCCTGCATATGCATTTCTTCACGTTCGTTTATTCTAGTTTTTGTTATGCAGTATTTCGGTCCAAGAGAGAGAACTTCATTTTGATGTTTTGTTAGATTTATGTCGGTGTAATTAAAAATAAATTTGCCTGGATTCTCAGGAAACTTTTTGAGCTTAGAACAATGCACTGCATTCCGCGCTAGTTTTTTAATCTCTCTCTTCCTCGCACCTTCTGTAATCCATGCTATCTCTTTTAAAAAATTAATTCGAATTCCATCTTCTAACATCTGCAGTTTAGACTCTATAGATAGACATTTCAGTTTGTAGCTATCCGCTTTTGCTTCTTCTTCTTCGATGACATTTTCAACACCTTTGTCTGTATACAAATTTCAATGTACCTGCAACGCTCAGTACATCGGCAGATCAAAAAAGAGGCTCGAAACTAGAATAAATCAGCATCTCCCTCAAAAACTATTAAAGAGGGGTACAGCTCCTGCACAAAAATCAGCAATTTGCGAACATGTACTACTCACAGGTCATGATGTTAGTAGTAACAATTTTTCAGTTCTCTACAAGGCAAAAACAGAGAAAATGCTTCTGGCTTTGAAGCTATTGCAATTAATAAGCTAAAGCCCTGCTTAAACGTGCAGAAAATAATTCAAAAAGAAATTAAATTGGACTGGAACAAAGACATAACCGACATGCCTTTAAAAATAGCCAACGCTTCGCAAAATACGACACATACATCAATTACGGACGCAATTACAATGAAAGCGATGACACACCAAATGACGTTACGCAAAAGGAGTGGTCTAAATTGCGCAAAAGCAGTGGTCTAAATTGCGCAAAGCAAAGGCCAGCATAACGAAGAGGAGATTGGTTACAACACATGTACAGTGGGATTGGATGAACGAATATACTAACGAATCCAGAACAATGGCTGTAGATACTGGTAGAAATAAGATTTATTAATAAATGTTATTCCATGGAGTACGTTGTTTTGTTCTTACATTGTTAAAAATGGTGAAATTAGAAACTATCAATATATATATATATATATATATATATATATATATATATATATATATATATATATATATTTGAAATAAATACAAAATATGAACATTTTAAACTATATTTTAAACCATGTATACGCAAGACCATACAAGTATAGTTTATTATAAAGCGGTTTGAATATATTAAATTATTCGTTATACGTAGAAAAACGTATAACCACGAAGGACCGGTGGAGTCAAGATTTCCCTATTTGTGGAGAATGAGCATCATATTATTGCAAGCAAGGTAAATCAGATGAGCGTCGGGTAACAAATTTATTTTGTTCTATTACAGGCGTCAAAAATGCCGCCATTTCCATCGATGCGTAAGTTTATGGACACCGAGCCTGGCGTTATGGTCAACCGAACTGAGGAGGGTATTGAAAAGGTGGCCGCTGGTGGTTATGCATTCATATTGGAGTCGACTTTGAACGAATACTACACCCAACGCCATTGCGACCTAGTTAGACTTGGTGAGCTATGGGACCCTCGAGGCTACGGCATTGGTCTTCCAATTGGCAGTAAGTAATGCAATTTATGGCGATGGAATTACTTCCACGTATATATATATATATATATATATATATATATATATATATATATATATATATATATATATATATATTACTTATCCTGTCACTTGTGAAATATAACATTTTTTTCAAAGTAATTAATTAAATCAGGCCGTATGGCTAGCGATTTTGTTGCCAATATTACTATTAATTCGTGATTAGGCAACAGACTGTACTGCATTTAAAAAAATAACATATCAATTCTTATTTTGTACATGTTCTACAGCTGTTCAGATGTGTATTTAAAAATTTATAATTTTATGAACTGGTAGTTTTCTTATTAAGTCAGCTGAACGAATGGCGATGTTGCGCATCTAACGCATGCGAAATGCAACAAGTCAGTAGTATCACGGATTGGCATTTTTGCTAGAATCGGAAACTCTTTTTGGAGGCAACTCGAGTAGTAAGAAGGAGAGGCCAGAAGCCTTATGTCACGTCTGGTGTAGCTCCACCTTTTTTGACTGAAATTAGTTAATTAGTAACCAGTTTATTAAATTTGTTGAAGACATTAGCGAATTTTGTCTCGGTCCCCTGGCGGTTAACCGATTACCACTTACGTCGCGTGTATATCATTTCAATTGCATTGTTCTTTCGTGAAATGATTAAATAGTTAACCGATTATGGTTAATAGATAAAATTTGATATTTTTCTAATAAAAAATAATTTAAACGAAAATTGGTTGCGCGGTTGGTGATAACATTTATTACAATCAAGTTTGCGATTTTGATATATGTGTCTGATCAATTAACTACTTACATACATTATTGTAAACTAATAATTGTATAGTTTAGCAAAGGCAATTCATCCATTAGACCTGTTTCGTCCTTATTGGGAACTCATCACGTACTGGTCAGAATTTGCCACGGACAGGGCTCGAACATTTTCTACACTATACAATTCTTAGTTTATAATGACATATGTAATTAATTAATGAGTCAGGTGCTTATATCAAAATCGCAAAATTAATTATAATAATTGTTCTCAACTACCGCGCAACCAATTTTCGTTTAATTATATAAATGTTCATTTGAATACCATTTCCCAATATAGTGTGGTGTCTGCTCAGTAATGACAGATTTGCCATGGTTAGTTGGGACTTTGGGTCTAAATGGATGCCATATGAGCTCCACATAAAGGAAAAATAGACTAACAAATTTACATTAGTTAGTTTATAACTGAAAATTGGGTGTAGTGTAGTGTTCAGCAGGGCGGCTCAGTGTTAAGAGCACCAGATTCTCTAGCAGACGTGTCCAGGTTCGAGCTCTGTACGCGGCAAATTCTGACCAGTACATGATGAGTTCCCAATAAGGACGAGACTGGTCTATTGGATGAATTGCCTATTCTACACTATAAAATTCTGAGTTATTTGAGTAATTAATGGGTCTGATGCTTATATCGAGATCGCAAACTTGATTATAATCAAACAGAAATTTGTTGATGGAGTTGGCTTATTATGTACATTACACGCAGCCAATTGTATACATATTTAAAAAAAATTTATTGAGTTAAACTTTCTCCCCTCTATTGACAGCGTTACTACCATCTTTGGAGCTAGCTTTGAAAATAAAACAACTATTCCTGTTCACTCTTTGAGAAAGTGACAGGAACTGTGTACTTGAGTTTAGTGATTTATTCATTTTATAAAAGGTCTAAATAACAAAATTCGCTTTAATATAGATACATATTGATTTGACCATATGGAATTACACTTTGACTTCTTAAATTACAAGCAAAATCTGTTTTCTCATTTGTCATTTAGGAAAAGTTAGCAATCTTTTATAATTATTTGTACTTCTATGTTGACAAGTAATTTCTTTAAATTTGTTTCTTTCACTGTCTTAATTATTTTGAACTAAACCGTAAATGCCAATCTGGAAACTTCTATTTACCACTTAATCAGGAAGAAATAATTTTATGCAAAGAAACTTACAGATAAATATTTACATATGGCGTATTTTTGTAACCCATTTTGAATCAGAATATGGAGAAACATTTAGTCTCAACATAGTTCTCTCATACCCTTGTGACTGGAAGCTGTTCAAATTAATTGCTTAATGAGAAAGGGAATATGACAAAAAAGAGGTGAAATTTTATTTATAAAAATTGATTTGGTATGTACGAATGCTGTTGGAAGAAACTAAAAGACGCATTAAATATAAAATTTGTTACATCTACTGGGGTAATTTGATATTTGCCTAATCTTCTATTGTGCTTATTAACATTTTGCACACTCGATAAGATTACGTATACCGGAAGTTTGACATTACTGCAATTGTTCTGTAGGTAAAAGTTTATTCTGTAATTTTCACGATATATATATATATATATACAAATAAATAAATATGTATATATATATGTGTGTGTGTATTTATATATAAAAGTATTTGTATATATATATATATATATTGATAGTTTCTAATTTCACCATTTTTTAAAATGTAAGAACAAAACAACGTACTCCATGGAATAACATTTATTAATAAATCTTATTTCTACCAGTATCTACAGCCATTATTCTGGATTCGTTAGTATATTCGTTCATTCAATCCCACTGTACATGTGTTGTAACAAATCTCCTCTTCGTTATTCTAGCCTTTGTTTTGCGCAATTTAGACCACTACTTTTGTGCAATTTAGACCACTCCTTTGCGTAACGTCATTTGGTGTGTCATCGCTTTCATTGTAATTGCGTCCGTAATTGATGCATGTGTCGTATTTTATGAAGCGTTGGCTATTTTTAAAGGCATGTCAGTTATGTCTTTGTTCCAGTCCAATTTAATTTCTTTTTTGAATTATTTTCTGCACGTTTAAGCAGGGCTTCAGCTTATTAATTGCAATAGCTTCAAAAGCTAGAAGCATTTTCTGTTTTTGCCTTGTAGAGAACTGAAAAATTGTTACTACTAACAGCATGACCTGTGAGTAGTACATGTTCGCAAATTGCTGATTTTTGTGCAGGAGCTGCACCCCTTTTTAATAGTTTTTGAGGGAGATGCTGATTTATTCTAGTTTCGAGCCTCTTTTTTGATCTGCCGATGTACTGAGCGTTGCAGGTACATTGAAATTTGTATACAGACAAAGGTGTTGACGTCACAGAGAGGCTATCTTTTTCATTCGTGCGCATCAGTTTTGTTGTGTTGAACACCACTCTCACCTGTATTGATGGAAACTGTGCTTTTGTCGCTCGAATTACTTTTCGTTTGAAGATTTCCGCTGGAAGATCACCTCCAAAGGGAACACTAAGCGTTACTATCTGGGGAGTTTGATTTTCTTCCAAATTGGCCACGATTTTGTTGCGTTGCCTCAAGTTGTATTCAATGAACCAGTCCGGATAGCCATTATTTCTCAACGCTTCGCGAAGCAAATTTAGCTCTACTTCAATGTTGTCCGGTGAACAAATCCTGCGTATTCGTGCGCCCAAATTTATTATTAGGTTCCTTTTGTACGCCCTTGGCACACTACTCATATAATGGATATATTGTCCAGTCCAGCTTGATTTCTTGTGAACTGACCTTGAGAGAGTACCTTCTTCATCTCTCGTTATTCCTACATCTAGGAAGGATAAATATCCGTCATTTTCTTCTTCTATTGTAAACT
>JAQBSW010014025.1:0-12518 GCA_029291075.1 Eudiplozoon nipponicum
ATGACGATACCGATATTGATAATATTAAGGCAAATGGTGAATCTACGGATAACTCAAATGCTCGTGACCTATCAGAGAATCTCGAAAACCTTATCAATCAACAACAACGTGTTCATTCTTATAATTTACGAAGTGGAAATGTTTAAATACTATGTTTTCTCAATCCTCTTTGAATTGCTACTATAACAGTCTTGTTTTGACTCTGACGCTACGCTACAAATCGCAGTGGAGGAGAATGATATGTTTGTTTATTTGTACACACATTTATATTAACACCGTTCGTATACTAACATGTTTTGTTTTGTCTTTTAGCATGTATATCTGCATTATATGATGAATAAAGCCTAATATTTTAGGCAACTCTTTCTTCTGATTTGTCTAATCATTCTGCCCGATTGCTGTGCTTGTTACTTTGATTCAGTACAGTATATAAATGAATGATTGTACAGCATGATTAGTATTCACGAAAAAGCCTTTATCCACTTGTTATTGTGTTTTTCTCCCACTATATATATATATATATATATATATATATATATATATATATATATATATATATATATATATATATATATCAAACGTCATTTTAACGTCACATGTTTAAAATAAATAGTGAGCGATCCTGCAGTTGTATCTAAAATTAAGCGTTGCCACCTGCATATCGAAGGACGGACAAATGAATGACAATCTATTCAAGATGGCCTAGGCAATATCTCGGTCTTGGAAAATAAATACAATATCATGTGCGTAGTCAAGATCAAATAATCTACCACCTGAAAGAATTTGACAACTGCATCCTGAATGTATGGAAATATTGCTTACAATAGCCTCGAATACAATAATGGAAAAAATAACATCCTTGTCGGATTCCACTACTGGTGGTAAAGTTGAGATAAATAATCGTAAACCCTGACACGACAAAATATTTCAGTGTAAAATTCACAAATTTAGCGAATTAACCAATTTTTAATAGAATATCCACTAAAATATCGTGATCCACGGAGAAAAACATAATTAACCAAATCTCTACGTTGAACATTGTTTGCTGCCAGATTTCCAAATATTTCGCCCCTTCAGTTGTTTTTGCTCATGATCAAATAACGGACATCGCAAACAACATCATCCTGTCAAGAGATGACTGACCTACTCCTGCGATTCCAGCCAACAAACTAAGTTACATCGGTCGACTAGCGAGCAGAATTTTAAATTGGCCTCCTTCAAACAGTCCTAACCAGGGGTGCAAAATAACTGTAGCCAATAACCATGTTACGCCAGTAGATGATTGTAGCAAGATATAACAGACTGAAAATGACTAACTTTTCGGTTGTGATTGATGAATAATTAGCTGATACCCAGTATTGCATTGGTTCTAAAAACATAAACAGTTTTGATAACTCATGAAATGTAAAACCATAATGTCCAGTAAAGCAATTACCTTCCTTATTTAGATTTGTATGTACAAGTTTAGCTAGCTACGGCCTCATTCATTCAGTTTATGTGGCCACCATTTGTCCAAATGCGCACATCTAAATATTAATCATGTTTATTTTCATTATAAGAAATTAAAATTTAAAACGCATGCATCACTGCCTCATAAATTTGAAAAATAATCAGTTACGAATGGGCGTAAAATATGCTACAACGCATATTACAACTTAAAATCGAAGAGTTAAATTCAGTTGTGCCTCATGTTGAAGGTCAGCTACACGACACGAATGCGCAACGTCCGGCAGAAATACCTTTTGTTTGGGTGCCAACAGCCAGTATTTCTTCAGAAGTAGAAACGCTCTTTTGTGTTAGGTAATGCGTATCTAATAACAACTGCATAAGTAGTAGTGCTCTCCACCAAAAATATATAACTTGCCCATAACCTCTAGCACATCCGTCCCCATTCAGTCACGTACCATTAAACACTGAGCAACGGCTGCCAAATATAATTGCACTCCAAGCTTCCCATCATACAGAATATATTTACTTCATAATATAATATATAGTTAAAGCTAACTGACCAGACTAAAAATTTTAAAGGCTATGAACATAATAGTTTAATTAAAAACTTAACACTAAGCTCCTTACTTTTTAAATGTTTCCAAAGAATGCGGTGCTATAATTTCATTTAGAAACTGCTCCGCTTTCTTTATCGGATTAGGCGCAATTGGACAATCCCGTTCATCATCATCGTCCTCATCATATTCAACAGCTGAAACTTCTGGAACATGGATAACTTCCTCTACTACCCTTGATTACGAAATGAAACCACGTTACCTGTGTTGTCAGAACTTTCATTTAAAAGCGTCCTTTTACGTTTGGCCGCTTTAGATTTATATCCGTTCTCCTCAACCCCAGTAATAGACGTTTCATAATTTCTCTTTTTACCAGGAGTATTTGTAACATTTGCTCGATTTTCCTTGCTCGCTTTATGCTTCACTGTCCCATTTAAATGTGGCGTCTGTGGTTTTACATCCGTTAAAACTGCTTTAGCAGTATTATTCTTTGAATTCATGGTAGAATCATTAATGCGGTTGGATTTTTGTTGTGCGTTAACTGTGCCATTCGAAACCACCACCGCATCTTTTCCAAAACCATTGGCAACCGAATTCAAAGTGTCAGAGGAAATGCCCTTGGCAGAAAGCTGTAACTTTTTCTTGGCTTTTGCCTGGCGCTTTTTTTGGCTTTTGCTCAATTTAATCTGAGGCTTCTGGTTTTCAGTAGCTGGCTTCGGCTCCGCTTTCATTGCCAAAATGTGATCAGCAAATTGAGTGATGGTTTTTGCTCTAGTTTTTAATTTATCTTTTAAGCTTTGTGGAAGAGAATCGATATTTCCTGCAGAGTACTGAAAATTCATGCAGAAAGAAATCAGAAGAATAAATATTAATCAAAAGCAATTCGTGACCATAATTTATTTAAATAAAATAAACGATAATATATTCGAATAACATCTTTTAAAGTGTCGTATATTGTAAAATGACTTGTATTAATAAAAGTGATTTGAACATTCAGCTTTACCAATGGAATCTGTTCAAAATCAGTTATTTTAATTCTGCACAAAGGGTATATATCTTAAAATTAATTACACATGAATGACAAAACCTGGCATGTACTGTTCGTGAATCAATAACAAATGTACAGTACAAAGTGAAAGCAGCATATATAAATGTGCAAACTTTAAACCATATAGGTGAGCTAGTGCCAACTAAATAATATACTTTATTAGATATCTTATATAACTTCCCTGGAGCTAATACATATTAGAATTTCAAGTATTGTTAATCGTCAACAGAATCACAGGAACATTAACATTTATTGTTTATTCAGATAAATATATTCAAGATAAAACCATTGATACAACTGTCAATGGACGATGATCGTTCCGGAGCCTTTGGAAAATAGACCTGAAACTGATTAACAGTACGACCAGGTTTATTGATTTTGTCTTAACAACAATAATATTAAAAAGCGAAGATCAGTCACACAAGTGGGAGCTCCGTAAAAGGCAAACAATATAAAAATATACATAATCTAAAACCTAGATTTTCTGACACAATACGCACCAAAAGAACTACATTTGCAAGACAAGCCATTAAGCTTATAATAGAATTTCGTAAGCATATTAAACAACGGCACATTCACAGATCTAAGATTAATACAAGTTTTATTTCCAGAGAACATAAAATGATTCAAAAATTTATCCTATTAGTTTTACAAATTTTGATCCTCACAATACATTACCCTTTCTCATTTGTGTATATTAGGATCGTCCGGGAACATTATCCCTAACTCGATTCAGGTGTTAATTGGTGAGACGGTGAATGTAATGGATAAAAACAATAATTGTAAAGATAGAGAACATTCCGCCCAAAATGGATATCCGAGTCTGGCATCTCAAGGGCACCCTATGATAGTTACCAAAGGGCCTATACACTCAACTATAGCTGCTTTACCGCGAACTTGAATTATTTCTTAAGCACACAGAATCTCCAATAGAATAGAGAAAGTTCAGACAACATATAAACACTTTATCAACATTTTGATGTTGAACTCTTGGATAACATAATTCTGTAACAAAAGATTAAATATAATCAATACTTTTCTTAAATCTGCGTTGCCGAAATACTACTACGAAAAGATTACAATGAGACATAGCAAACTATCAATAAAATGACCGCGCACGATAATTATATTAAGTTCATGTTTCCAAATAGATACTAAAGTTAAATCAATAATTAAAATACCTCCTTCTGACATTCACGACTCAAGCGGTGAAACTCGCGTGCTGACAGCATGCGACGGAAATTCAGGTCACTTTATTAATATATTTGCAGATGTCAATCAAAGAAAAAATGATAATGCAATTTGTGGAAAATATATTTCTATAATATTTAAGCAAATATAAAATTTATTCATACACAACTTTTAGAGAATGATCTATCACAAAATAGTTTTACATATATATTTTGAATAAATCGGACACAATAACAATGAATACTGCGCTACACTGTACCGGCTCAGATTAATTTGCCGGCATAATGTTGTGTAATGTAACAACACAAATCAATCGCCGACATATTGCGTAAATTAAATTCAAATTTATTTACGTTGCACCAATGAGAAAAAAGCAAATTCCCGTTTAACCACGTTTAACCAATAGTATGCAAGTACACATATTGCATGCTATTAAAGCACGGTAATGTACTGTAAACGCCCCGGCTTCAAGTAAATGCCGTACGACGTTACAAACTCGGTTAAGGTGCTCTGAATAGAGATTAGTTACTGATATGGGGGCCCTTAAGAGGGCCTGGTAATGCGTTCTCTTGAAGTCTTCAGAGTTGAAGATGTCCTAGAGCCTTGAGTGGACTCTGGTTGAGTTGTCGCTCCCGTGGTTGAGCTGTGATCGCGTTGTGGATGGTGTCCTGCAGGTCCTGCACTCAATTGGCTCGTCTCTCCGGTATCCCGCAGAGACAGGATGAGTAGGTTGTGAAACACAATCACAGCGTAGGTATTGACAGCCGACAGAACGCACACGCGTGAAGCAGGTAGAAGGCAAATGCCACAACTGACTTGCATGGTAAATTACCGTGCTTAAATAGCATGCAATATGTGTACTTGCATACTATTGGTTAAACGTGGTTAAACGTGGTTAAACGGCAATTTGCTTTTTTCTCATTGGTGCAACGTAAATAAATTTGAATTTAATTTACGCAATATGTCGGCGATTGATTTGTGTCGTTACAACACTTTCCTCTCTGAAAAAAAAGAAAAAAATATTCCTCTCTGCGAGGCTAGATAAGAAATGCATGACAGAGTTCGAACCAAGTTAAGCAAAAATATGATGAACCATAAGTGCTGGGCTTAAATATGCTTGTTGGTTGCTTCAACAATGATATGATGCCAGGTAACCACTAGGAATTGCTAGACAAATTGTTAGCTCTAGTGGACGGTCATAGCACGTGAGGCAAAATAGAGCAGTGTAAGTTTTTTGGAGCCGCAGCGTGAAGATTTCGAGGTAAATCGCCTCTGAATTTGCCAGGTTTAAGTTAAAACCTAAGCAGGTTGGATCGTTGTCAATGTGTTTGTATACGACCAAAGGAGCTAGAGTGCTCGACGTTGTAGTCATGACATTTGTAGAGTGGTCTTTGTGAAATAGATAAAGTTGAGATATGCATTGAAAGTGGCCTGTACCATGATATGAAGCTGATCACTACTTAGTGTTGCTACACGAAAGCGTTAGCTCTAAGTAGCTGGTCATACCAAAATAGGCAGTGTAATATCATGTGTGAGAAATACATTATAATGTAAAAATATATACATTAAAATCAAAGGTAATTGCATAAAAATATGTACACAAACATTGCCTCAGAGATGGCATAATACCAAAGAACTGTTCAAAAATGCTACACAATTGTTAGCTAAGAACAGGTGGTTATGCCACGTGAGACAATTACTAAAAATTAACGTAAAGTTTAAAAAAAAAATTTTATAGTTAAATGTTAATGTTTAAAAAAAATTAATTACGCGTTATACAAAGCAGGTTGAGATTGTGGGCAGACGGAGCCTGAGACGTGTGTAGAAGGTTGAACGCTCTCAGGATCAGGTGGTTCGATAAACGGTTTTAACCTGTCTATGCTTACTGATGTCGGTGTAGCGCCTTGCATAATGATGAAGTATTTTGGCTGTTTTAGTAAAATCGGGTAAGGACCGCGATACTTGGGTTGTAGTGGTGCAACAGCAGTAATTTTGCGAACGAGTACTCTCTTGCAGCTGTGGAGCTGTGGGTGAACGAAGACTGGACGAGGCGTGTGTCTCGGCTGCTGTTCGGACATGTTACCGAAATGAAGTCGAAGGCGGGTAGCTTCGTTTTGTGGGTCATCTTGTGCCGGCAGTAGACGTGGGAGCTGACTGGGCAGGCGTAGATCCATGCCATACAAGAGTTGTGACGCAGACGTTTTAATGGATTCTCGAGTACGAGAACGCATGGCCAGCAGAACTAAAGTTAGTGCATCGACCCAGTTGCCATTAATGGACGAGGATGCTAAAGCTGCTTTGAGTTACCTATGCATTCTCTCTACCATGCCATTAGCTTGGGGATGGTAGGCAGTCGTCTGGCATAAGATGCATCCCGTGTATCACAAGGTGGTTTTGAAACGATCAGATGAGAAGCAAGTGCCTCTGTCCGTGATGACCTCATTGGGAACACCGTAATTGGATATCCATGCAGAGATAAAACCGTTAGTTACCTCGTCCGCAGAAATGGTGCCAAGAGGTAATGCCGCAGGCCACCGTGTAAATCTATCGATCATAGTTAGAAGGTAGCTGAAATCTTGAACCTTTGTCAGATGAACTATGTCGATGTGGACGATGGCTAGGCGAGAAGTAGATCGAAAATTTTGCAACTTAGAACGAGTGTGTCGTGTGATTTTGTTTTTCTGACAAATTGCACACTCTGAGACCCATCGTTTAACATTCTGCCTAAGTCTGTGACCCCGAAAACGATCTGTAAGAAGTCGGACAGTCGCTTGGCTTCCTGGGTGAGAAATTGAGTGAATTGAATCGAAAACCTTCCTCTGAAGGCTGGTCGGCAGAACTGGCTTGTTTGGCTGCGTACCCGTGAAGTAAACAGTTGGTAAGCCTTCCCACAGACGGCATATGAACTTGGTTGGGTGACGGGCTATTGATCTTTGAATGTGAATGTCACCGCGGTGTTCAGTTCGCAGGAGAGTTGGCGTTAGTGCAGGTTCACTGAGTGCCACGGAGTTGACAGTGAATAGTGACGGTGAAGGTGGTTGTAGAGAGACGTCTGGCCTAGACAGGGCATCTGCAATGAAGTTCTGTTTGCCCTTGACGTGAAAGACATCAAATTGCCATTCGCTTAGACGAAAAAGCTGTCTTTCCACTCTGGCAGGGTACTTGGCGATAGATGAAGTTGCGTTTCGAAGTGCGCTAACTAGTGGTGCATGATCTGTGAAAACAACAAATTTGCTACTGCCAATGATGCTGATAAAATGGCGCACTGCGTCGTGGATGGCGAGAAGTTCTCGGCCGAAAGTGTCGTACCTCGTTTCTACTGGTTAGAGAGTACGCGAGTAGAAACTGATAGGCTTCCGAACTCCGTCGATCTCTTGTTCCAAAGTGGCTCCAATAGCGAATTCAGAAGCATCTGTCGTGAGTAGAAATGACTTTTCGAAATCTGGATGCGTTAGCATTGTGGCATTTGCTAACGAGTTGATGGCAAGTCAAAGTAATTCCTCGTCTTCGGATGACCAAGCAATGGTGGAATTCTTGCTAAGTCCTTTTCGGTTCCGCAGGTGCCTGCACAAAGGATAAAGTTGTTTTGAAAGGCCTGGAAGGAACTTGCGATAATAGTTTAGTACCCCCAGGATTTTCTGCAAATCGCTCAATGTCCTTGGTGACTTGATATTCTTGATTGAATTCGTCTTTGACGGCAACGGTTGAATACCTTGGGCTGTGATACGATGCCCTAAGAAGTCGACGGATGAAGTTTCAATCTGCGTCTTGTCACAGTTGATCTTGAGTCCGTGGTTGGATAAGCGCGAGAGGACATTTCGTAGATGTTTCGCATGAAATTCTAGATCTGGACTGAATACCATAATGTCATCGAGATATGACATACAATAAGCAGAGTCGTCGCGAAGTATGTTGTCCATTATTCTTTGAAATATCTGTGTAGCACACTTAAGTCCAAAAGGCATGTAAAGATATTCGAAAAGGCCAAATGGAGTGATGACAGCAGTTTTCTCGATATCCTCTGGTGCTACCGGGATGTGATGGTAGGCTTGTCTAAGGTCAATTACTGAGAAGAAATTGCTGTCGTTGAGTTTTTCAAGTAATGTGTTGATATTTGGAATAGGATATGCATCGGATTTTGTCACTGAATTTAGCTTACGGTAGTCTCCACAGGCTCTGTACGATCCGTTTGATTTTGAGACTAAGTGCAGTGATGACGCCCATGAACTTTTTGATGGTCTGATGATTCCCTCTTCCAAAAGCCTTGAGAATTCTTCTTGGGCAGCTTTCAGCTTAGCAGGAGCCAGTGGTCGCTTCATGAGTGCAATAGGTTGTCCTTCTGTGACGATATGATGCATCGTGTTGGAGACTCGTAGATCGGACTTGGTAAGATCGAAAAGCGATTTGTATTTTCGAAGAGCTTCTGATATCTCTGCTGAATGATGCACTGGGGTTGGCTGAATGACCTGTAACTCCAAACGCTCGGAGGCAAGTGTCCAAAAGCTTTGTTCAAGTCCGGTGGAGGGGTCGATGATATTTTGATTGGCAAGATCAACAATGAGCCGAAATTTTAGAAGGAAATCAAGGCCTATTATATTATGTGAGACTTTGGTAATGATGAAGTTGTGGGAAAATTCACGTCGTAGACCTATGTTGAGTGTGCGGTATTGGCAGCCATAAGTTGGTATGAGCTCGCCTGTAGCTGTTGCGAGAAGAACGCCTAGCGACATCTCGGCCATTGAATCACCTTTGAGAACTGAGACTGCCGCACCTGTGTCTACGATGTACTCTTCGCCAGTTTTGTAATCAAGAAGGTGCAGAAGTTCGTTTGGCTGTTTGGCCGGGTCATGCAAACAAGTAGGCTGGTGATAGCGACCGGCATTGTCTGTTTGGTTCTTTATGTGAAAAATTCGGCGTGGACGAAAAGAGTCGACAGGGATGTCGGATTGGCTTCTTCCCTGTAGCGCCGTTGATGCCGTTGATGTGCAGAAAGTACGGTCTTCTACTTCCTGCGCCAGACGTTTCCCGATACTGATGCACCCTTGTGCCTGCAGTCTGTTGTCCTCTCCGTCAGCTGTGGAAATTGACACTCATTCGGAAATTCTTCGGAACGACAAAGACAAACTTGGCAAGCATAAATAACTTCTGGTGGTTATAACACCAGTTCTTTGGAACATATTTATTAAAGGATTGCGGAGATCTCGATCGCCGCCTACCATTATAATTTGACTTGGAAACGAATTTTGGTCGAGCATTCACATGATTTATATCCGATTTGGTAATGGCCAATCCTTCTAGAACTTTGGCCATGTTCGCCACTGTTCTCTCTAAAGAGGAGAGTCTATCATCTTTCAGGGGTGAAGAAAAGAATGATGGATTCACTTTGGGTTCCAAAACCCTATATTCTAACTCACATCTCTCAGATAAATCATCTATAGAGAGAGTGTTGGGGAGCTGTCTGGCAAAGAGTTTTAATGTTTGGGGAAGATTGTTAATAAAAACAACCTTAGCCTCATGGTCAGAAATGTTGGTTTTATACCAACGTTTCCGTAATTCCCTCAGTATTTCTATGGGGCCCAGATTTGGCATATCTAACTGCGCATATTTGTTTATTATCTGCTCAGTTTCCGTGGGTCAAAGCAAGGATTCTACCTCGTTTTGTAGGCCCAAAATGGGATTAGGTAGCTTCCTAATGGCCTCAAGCTTAGGATAAATCCGTCGCTGCAATTCAGAAAGTAGTTTAGCAAAAGCCTTTGACAGTTTTTGATGACTGTCATAATCAGGAAACGGGGAGAAAGCGGAGTCTACGCGCATAAAAAATAACTCACTATCTCCATCCCAAGCAGGAACATCAATATCTAAAATTGGACCTGACATTTTAACAATCTTACGGGATCTTATAAGCATAAATTTATAAGCAATATGAAAATGTATATATAAATGTATAAATATATAACGAAACGCTTACCCACAAACAGCTTCACTGTTGCTTGATATTGTCCAGTACAAAAGGAAAAAACGAACAGAGGCCCCGATGGCCTTTGATGACAATGTATTATTATTTCAACACAGAACAGCCTCACTCCTTCCAAAAATTGAAATTGTCCCACAAACAGCTTCCACTGTTGCTTGATATTGTCCAGTACAAAAGGAAAAAACGAACAGAGGCCCCGATGGCCTTTGATGACAATGTATTATTATTTCAACACAGAACAGCGTCACTCCTTCCAAAAATTGAAATTGTCCCGTAGGGAAGACGAACAGAGGCCCCGTTGGCCTTTAGTGCCAATGAATTATTATTTTCAACAGCAAGAATAACACACTGCTTCCAAAATTTGAAATTTTCCTTTAGGGAAGACGAAGAGGCCCCGTTGGCCTTTAGTGCCAATGAATTAATTTTTTCAACAGCAAGAATAACACACTGCTTCCAAAATTTGAAATTTTCCTTCAGGGAAGAAGAACACCACAAATTCACGAATATATACCCAACAAAAATTCCCAGAAAAAAAACAGGATCAGGGTAAAGAAAACGCAAATGTTAGTCGATTTATCCCAAACAAATGAAGAAGAAAGTCAATTTATTTATACCCAAAAAAAAATAAGATAAATAATCAATATCCTGGCGCGGTCGCCAATTTTGTAAACGCCCCGGCTTCAAGTAAATGCCGTACGACGTTACAAACTCGGTTAAAGTGCTCTGAATAGAGATTAGTTACTGATATGGGGGCCCTTAAGAGGGCCGGGTAATGCGTTCTCTTGTAGTCTTCAGCGTTGAAGATGTCCTAGAGCCTTGGGTGGACTCTGGTTGATTTGTTGCTCCCGTGGTTGAGCTGTGATCGCGTTGTGGATGGTGTCCTGCAGGTCCTGCACTCAATTGGCTCGTCTCTCCGGTATCCCGCAACAGGATGAGTAGGTATTGACAGCCGACAGAGCGCACACGTATTGACAACCGACAGAACGCACACGCGTGAAGCAGGTAGAAGGCAAATGCCACAACTGACTTGCATGGTAAATTACCGTGCTAAAATAGCATGCAATATGTGTACTTGCATACTATTGGTTAAACGTGGTTAGACGTGGTTAAACGGCAATTTGCTTTTTTCTCATTGGTGCAACGTAAATAAATTTGAATTTAATTTACGCAATATGTCGGCGATTGATTTGTGTCGTTACACATGCTATTTAAGCACGATAATTTACCATGCAAGTCAGTTGTGGCATTTGCCTTCTACCTGCTTCACGCGTGTGCGTTCTGTCGGCTGTCAATACCTACGCTGGTGATTTGATGGTTTCACCAACAACTAACTACATCCGTGACTCATCTTGTTGCGGGATACCGAAGAGACGAGCCAATTGAGTGCAGGACCTGCAGGACACTATCCACAACTCGATTACAGCTCAACCACGGGAGCGACAACTCAACCAGAGTCCACCCAAGGCTCTAGGACATCTTCAACTCTGAAGACTTCAATAGAACGCATTACCAGGCCCTCTTAAGGGCCCCCATATCAGTAACTAATCTCTATTCAGAGCACCTTAACCAAATTTGTAACGTCGTACGGCATTTACTTGAAGCCGGGGCGTTTACAAAATTGTCGACCGCGCCAGGATTTTGATTATTGTTCTGATTTTTTGGTATAAATAAAATTGACTTCCTTTTTCATCTATTTGGGATAAAAATCGATTAAGATTTGCGTTTTATCTACCGTGATCGTGCCCATCTGTGAATTTTTTTTGGGTATATATATATTCGTGGTTTGTGTTGGGGGGATATAATAATAATAGATTGACATTTGTGTTTTCTTTACCCTGACCGTGGATTTCTGGGAAATCTGTTGGGTATATATTCGTGGATTTGTTGGGATAATAATAACACATCGGCATCAAAGGCCAACGGGTCCTTTGTTCATCTTTTCTACGTACAAAACGGCACCGTACGTACTCAACAACTCAACTTCGGATTTTGGAAACAGTGACTTCTTTGTTCTGCTCTTATTCAACCGTGGAAGCTGTTTGTGGGTAAGCGTTCCGTTAAAGTATATTTATATATTTTCATATTGCTTTTAATTTATGCTTTTAAGATCCCGTAAGATTGTTAAAATGTCAGGTCCAATTTTAGATACTGATGTTCCTGTTTGGGATGGAGATAGTGAGCTATTCTTTATGCGCGTAGACTCCGCTTTCTCCCCGTTCCCTGATTATGACAGTCATCAAAAACTGTCGAAGGTTTATGCTAAACTACCTTCTGAATAGCAGCGACGGATTTATCCTAAGCT
>JAQBSW010014026.1:0-12510 GCA_029291075.1 Eudiplozoon nipponicum
TGATGATGGTTTCCATGACTTTGATGTTAAAATGAACAATAGTGCGCATGCAATTCTGGAGGAATAGGAATGAGGTCAATTTGATGATGCCAATGATGATTGAACGTCATTTCATGATATAGATGATTAACTTTTCGATGAAGAATTTGGCAATCATGAGCATGATTTCCTTTTGACAATAATGCTCATGTTGATAAAGACGACGATGTTAACAATAATAATATTACTGATGGAAATGGTACGGATACAGAATGGTGATGAGAATTTTGACGATCCAATCGATGAGGTTTATTATGCTGAAGATGGTTTCCATTACGTTGATGGTGATATAAACAATAGTGTGCAGGCAATTGTGGAGGAATAGGAAGGAGGTCATTTTGATTTTGCCGGTCATGATGGAACTTCGTTTGATGATATCGGTGATTACATTTTCGATGACGAAATTGTCAATGATAAGGGTGATGACATAATAATAATAATGCTGATGTTGATAAAGACAACGATGATGATAGTAATGATATTACTGATGGAAATGATAGAGATTTAAATGATGATGACGAATTTCACGATACAATCAAAGAGGTTAATTAGGCTGATGATGCTTTCCATGACGTTGATGTTGACACCAACAATAGTGGGCATGCAATTGTGGAGTGGTAGGAAGAAAGTCATTTTGATGATGCCGATGATGACTGAACTTCGTTTCATAAAGTCGGTGGTTACAATTAAAAGGACAAATTTGCCAATTATAAGGATGATGTTAGTTTGACAATTATGCTGCTTTTGATAAAGAAGACGATGATGATTATAGTAATATTACTGATGGAAATGATATGGATTTTATTAGTGATGACGATTTCGACGATCCAATCGAAGAAGTTAATTAGGCTGCTGATGGTTTCGATGACATTGATGTTGATATAAACAATAGTGTGCATGCAATTGTGGAGTGGTAGGAAGGTGGTCAATTTGATGATGCCGATCAGGATTGAACTTTGTTTGACGATGTCGGTGAATTGATTAACAATGACAAATTTGCCAATGATGAGGATGATGTCCCTTTGACAATAATTTTGATGTTGATAAAGATGACGATGATGATAAATGTAATATTTCTGATGGATATTACAGGGATTTTATTGATAATGACGATTTCGACGATCTAATCGAAGAGATTTATTAGGCTGATGATGGTTTCCATGACATTGAAGTTGATATTAACAATAGTGTGCATGCAATTGTGGAATGGTAGAAGGGAGGCACTTTTATGATGCCGATGATGATTGAACCTGGTTTGATGATGTCGGTGATTACATTTTCGATGACGAAATTGTCAATGATAAGGGTGATGACATAATCATAATAATGCTGATATTGATAAAGACAACGATGATGATAGTAATGATATTAATGATGGAAATGATAGAGATTTAAATGATGATGACGAATTTCACGATACAATCAAAGAGGTTTATTAGTCTGATTGTGGTTTCCATGACGTTGATGTTAAAATGAACAATAGTGTGCCTGCAATTGCGGAGTGGTAGGAAGTAGGTCATTTTGATGACGCCGATGATTATTGAACATGTTTTGATGATGTCGGTGATTAAATTTGCAATGAAAATCTTAACAATGATGAGGATAATGTCATTTCGACAATAATTTGGATGTTGATAAAGACGACGATGATGATATTAGTAATAATACTGATGAAAATGATAGGGATTTAAATGACGATGACCATTTTGACAATCCAACTGATGAGATTTATTAGTCTGGTGATGGTTTCCATGACGTTGATGCTGATATAAACAATAATGTGCATGCAATTGTAAACTATTAGGACGGGGATCATTTTGATAATGCAGATGAGGATTGAACATCGTTTGCTGATGTCGATGATTACATTTTCCATGACAAATTTGCTGAACATGAGGATGACATTAATTTGACAATTATGCTGCTATTGTTATGAACACCGATGTTAATCATAGTAATATTACTGATGAAAATGATAGGGATTTAAATGACGATGACCATTTTGACAATCCAACTGATGAGATTTATTAGTCTGGTGATGGTTTCCATGACGTTGATGCTGATATAAACAATAATGTGCATGCAATTGTAAACTATTAGGACGGGGATCATTTTGATAATGCAGATGAGGATTGAACATCGTTTGCTGATGTCGATGATTACATTTTCCATGACAAATTTGCTGAACATGAGGATGACATTAATTTGACAATTATGCTGCTATTGTTATGAACACCGATGTTAATCATAGTAATATTACTGATGAAAATGATAGGGATTTAAATGACGATGACCATTTTGACAATCCAACTGATGAGATTTATTAGTCTGGTGATGGTTTCCATGACGTTGATGCTGATATAAACAATAATGTGCATGCAATTGTAAACTATTAGGACGGGGATCATTGTGATAATGCGGATGATGATGGAACATCGTTTGATGATGTCGATGATTACATTTTCCATGACAAATTTGCTGAACATGAGGATGACATTAATTTGACAATTATGCTGCTATTGTTATGAACACCGATGTTAATCATAGTAATATTACTGATGAAAATGATAGGGATTTAAATGACGATGACCATTTTGACAATCCAACTGATGAGATTTATTAATCTGGTGATGGTTTCCATGACGTTGATGCTGATATAAACAATAATGTGCATGCAATTGTAAACTATTAGGACGGGGATCATTTTGATAATGCAGATGAGGATTGAACATCGTTTGCTGATGTCGATGATTACATTTTCCATGACAAATTTGCTGAACATGAGGATGACATTAATTTGACAATTATGCTGCTATTGTTATGAACACCGATGTTAATCATAGTAATATTACTGATGAAAATGATAGGGATTTAAATGACGATGACCATTTTGACAATCCAACTGATGAGATTTATTAGTCTGGTGATGGTTTCCATGACGTTGATGCTGATATAAACAATAATGTGCATGCAATTGTAAACTATTAGGACGGGGATCATTTTGATAATGCAGATGATGATGGAACATCGTTTGATGATGTCGATGATTACATTTTCCATGACAAATTTGCTGAACATGAGGATGACATTAATTTTACAATTATGCTGCTAATGTTATGAACACCGATTTTAATCATAGTAATATTACTGATGAAAATGATAGGGATTTAAATGACGATGACCATTTTGACAATCCAACTGATGAGATTTATTAGTCTGGTGATGGTTTCCATGACGTTGATGCTGATATAAACAATAATGTGCATGCAATTGTAAACTATTAGGACGGGGATCATTGTGATAATGCGGATGATGATGGAACATCGTTTGATGATGTCGATGATTACATTTTCCATGACAAATTTGCTGAACATGAGGATGACATTAATTTGACAAATATGCTGCTATTGTTATGAACGCCGATGTTAATCATAGTAATATTACTGATGAAAATGATAGGGATTTAAATGACGATGACCATTTTGACAATCCAACTGATGAGATTTATTAGTCTGGTGATGGTTTCCATGACGTTGATGCTGATATAAACAATAATGTGCATGCAATTGTAAACTATTAGGACGGGGATCATTGTGATAATGCGGATGATGATGGAACATCGTTTGATGATGTCGATGATTACATTTTCCATGACAAATTTGCTGAACATGAGGATGACATTAATTTTACAATTATGCTGCTTTTGTTAGGAACACCGATGTTGATGGAAATGATATGGATTTAAACGATGATGTCGATTCTGACGATCCAGTCGATGAGGTTAATTAGGCTGATGAAGGTGTCCATGACGTTGATGTTTATATAAACATGAGTATGCATGCAATTGCCCAGTGTTAGGATGGAGGTCATTTTGATGAGGCCGATGATGATTGAACGTCGTTTCATGATGTCGGTGATTACATTTACAATGCCAAATTTGCCAATGATCAGGATGATCTCATTTTGACAATAACGCTGATGTTGATTAATAAGTCGATGATAATAATAATAATATAACTAATGGATATGATAGGGATTTAAAAGGTGATGATGATTTTGACGATCCAGTCGATGAGGTTTATTAGGCTGATGATGGTTTCCATGACGTTGATGGTGACATCAAAAATAGTGTGCATGTAATTGTGGATTGGTATGAAGAAAGTCATTTTGATGATGCCGATGATGATTAAACTTCGTTTCATGATGTCGGTGGTTACAATTACAATGACAAATTTGCCATTGATAAGAATGATGTTAGTTTGACAATTACGCTGCTTTTGATAAAGACGACGATGATGAATATATTATTATTACTGATGGAAATGATTGGGATTTTATTAATGATGACGATTTCGACGATCCAATCGAAGAAGTTTATTAGGCTGATAATGGTTTCCATGATATTGATGTTGATATAAACAATAGTGTGTCTGCAATTGCGGAGTGGTAGGAAGTAGGTCATTTTGATGACGCCGATGATTATTGAACATCGTTTTGTGATGTCGGTGGTAACATTTACAATGACAAATTTGCAAAGGATGAGGATGATGTTATTTTGACAATAATAATGTTGTTGATAAAGAGGACGATGATGATAAAAGTAATATTTCTGATGGATATGATAGGGATTTTATTGATAATGACGATTTTGGCGATCCAATCGAAGAGATTTATTAGGCTGATGATGGTTTTCATGATGTTGATGTTGACATCAACAATAGTGTGCATGCAATTCTGGAATTTTAGGAAGGAAGTCTTTTTGATGATTCCGATAGTGATTGTACTTCATTTGGTGATGTCGATAATTACAATTTCGATGGCGAAATTGCCAATGATGAGGTTGATTACGTATTGATAATAATGCTGATGTTGATAAAAACGACGATTTTGATAATAGTAATAGTACTGGTGCAAATCACAGAGATTTAAGTGATGATGACGATTTTCACGATCCAATCGATGAGGATTATTAGGCAGATGATATTTTCCATGACGTTGATGTTGATAGGAAATAAAGTGTGCATGCAATTGCAGAGTGGTAGGAAGGAGGTCATTTTGATGATGCCAATGATGATTGAACTTAGTTTCATGATGTCTGTGATTATTTTTACAATGTCAAATTTGCCAATGATGAGGATAATGTCATTTTGACAATAATGTTGATTATGATAAATACGACGATGAAGATAATAATACTACTACTGATGGATATAATAGGGATTTAAAAGATGATGACGAATTTGACTATCCAATCGATGAGCTTTGTTAGTCTGATAATGCTTTCCATGACATTGATGTAGGTACAAACAATATTGTGCAAGCAATTATAGAGGAGTAGGAAAGAGATCATTTTGATGATGCAAATGATGATTGAACTTCTTTTTAAGATATCGACGATTACATTTACGATGACGAATTTGCCAATGATGAGGATGATGTTAACTTGATAATAATGTTCATATTCTTAAAAATGACAATGATGATAATAGAAATATTACTGATGGAAATGGTACGGGATACAGAAGAATGATGAGGATTTTGACGATCCAATCGAAAAGGTTTATTTCGCTGATGATGGTTTCCATGACTTTGATGTTAAAATGAACAATAGTGTGCATGCAATTCTGGAGGAGTAGGAATGAGGTCAATTTGATGATGCCAATGATGATTGAACGTCGTTTCATGATGTAGATGATTAACTTTTCGATGAAGAATTTGGCAATCATGAGCATGATGTCCTTTTAACAATAATGCTGATGTTGATAAACATGACGATGATAATAATAATACTATTACTGATGTATATGGTACGGATACAGAAGATGATGAGGATTTTGACGATCCAATCGAAAAGGTTTATTTCGCTGATGATGGTTTCCATGACTTTGATGTTAAAATGAACAATAGTGTGCATGCAATTCTGGAGGAGTAGGAATGAGGTCAATTTGATGATGCCAATGATGATTGAACGTCGTTTCATGATGTAGATGATTAACTTTTCGATGAAGAATTTGGCAATCATGAGCATGATGTCCTTTTAACAATAATGCTGATGTTGATAAACATGACGATGATAATAATAATACTATTACTGATGTATATGGTACGGATACAGAAGATGATGAGGATTTTGACGATCCAATCGAAAAGGTTTATTTCGCTGATGATGGTTTCCATGACTTTGATGTTAAAATGAACAATAGTGTGCATGCAATTCTGGAGGAGTAGGAATGAGGTCAATTTGATGATGCCAATGATGATTGAACGTCGTTTCATGATGTAGATGATTAACTTTTCGATGAAGAATTTGGCAATCATGAGCATGATGTCCTTTTAACAATAATGCTGATGTTGATAAACATGACGATGATAATAATAATACTATTACTGATGGATATGGTACGGATACAGAAGATGATGAGGATTTTGACGATCCAATCGAAAAGGTTTATTTCGCTGATGATGGTTTCCATGACTTTGAAGTTAAAATGAACAATAGTGTGCATGCAATTCTGGAGGAGTAGGAATGAGGTCAATTTGATGATGCCAATGATGATTGAACGTCGTTTCATGATGTAGATGATTAACTTTTCGATGAAGAATTTGGCAATCATGAGCATGATGTCCTTTTAACAATAATGCTGATGTTGATAAACATGACGATGATAATAATAATACTATTACTGATGTATATGGTACGGATACAGAAGATGATGAGGATTTTGACGATCCAATCGAAAAGGTTTATTTCGCTGATGATGGTTTCCATGACTTTGATGTTAAAATGAACAATAGTGTGCATGCAATTCTGGAGGAGTAGGAATGAGGTCAATTTGATGATGCCAATGATGATTGAACGTCGTTTCATGATGTAGATGATTAACTTTTCGATGAAGAATTTGGCAATCATGAGCATGATGTCCTTTTAACAATAATGCTGATGTTGATAAACATGACGATGATAATAATAATACTATTACTGATGGATATGGTACGGATACAGAAGATGATGAGGATTTTGACGATCCAATCGAAAAGGTTTATTTCGCTGATGATGGTTTCCATGACTTTGATGTTAAAATGAACAATAGTGTGCATGCAATTCTGGAGGAGTAGGAATGAGGTCAATTTGATGATGCCAATGATGATTGAACGTCGTTTCATGATGTAGATGATTAACTTTTCGATGAAGAATTTGGCAATCATGAGCATGATGTCCTTTTAACAATAATGCTGATGTTGATAAACATGACGATGATAATAATAATACTATTACTGATGTATATGGTACGGATACAGAAGATGATGAGGATTTTGACGATCCAATCGAAAAGGTTTATTTCGCTGATGATGGTTTCCATGACTTTGATGTTAAAATGAACAATAGTGTGCATGCAATTCTGGAGGAGTAGGAATGAGGTCAATTTGATGATGCCAATGATGATTGAACGTCGTTTCATGATGTAGATGATTAACTTTTCGATGAAGAATTTGGCAATCATGAGCATGATGTCCTTTTAACAATAATGCTGATGTTGATAAACATGACGATGATAATAATAATACTATTACTGATGGATATGGTACGGATACAGAAGATGATGAGGATTTTGACGATCCAATCGAAAAGGTTTATTTCGCTGATGATGGTTTCCATGACTTTGATGTTAAAATGAACAATAGTGTGCATGCAATTCTGGAGGAGTAGGAATGAGGTCAATTTGATGATGCCAATGATGATTGAACGTCGTTTCATGATGTAGATGATTAACTTTTCGATGAAGAATTTGGCAATCATGAGCATGATGTCCTTTTAACAATAATGCTGATGTTGATAAACATGACGATGATAATAATAATACTATTACTGATGGATATGGTACGGATACAGAAGATGATGAGGATTTTGACGATCCAATCGAAAAGGTTTATTTCGCTGATGATGGTTTCCATGACTTTGATGTTAAAATGAACAATAGTGTGCATGCAATTCTGGAGGAGTAGGAATGAGGTCAATTTGATGATGCCAATGATGATTGAACGTCGTTTCATGATGTAGATGATTAACTTTTCGATGAAGAATTTGGCAATCATGAGCATGATGTCCTTTTAACAATAATGCTGATGTTGATAAACATGACGATGATAATAATAATACTATTACTGATGGATATGGTACGGATACAGAAGATGATGAGGATTTTGACGATCCAATCGAAAAGGTTTATTTCGCTGATGATGGTTTCCATGACTTTGATGTTAAAATGAACAATAGTGTGCATGCAATTCTGGAGGAGTAGGAATGAGGTCAATTTGATGATGCCAATGATGATTGAACGTCGTTTCATGATGTAGATGATTAACTTTTCGATGAAGAATTTGGCAATCATGAGCATGATGTCCTTTTAACAATAATGCTGATGTTGATAAACATGACGATGATAATAATAATACTATTACTGATGTATATGGTACGGATACAGAAGATGATGAGGATTTTGACGATCCAATCGAAAAGGTTTATTTCGCTGATGATGGTTTCCATGACTTTGATGTTAAAATGAACAATAGTGTGCATGCAATTCTGGAGGAGTAGGAATGAGGTCAATTTGATGATGCCAATGATGATTGAACGTCGTTTCATGATGTAGATGATTAACTTTTCGATGAAGAATTTGGCAATCATGAGCATGATGTCCTTTTAACAATAATGCTGATGTTGATAAACATGACGATGATAATAATAATACTATTACTGATGGATATGGTACGGATACAGAAGATGATGAGGATTTTGACGATCCAATCGAAAAGGTTTATTTCGCTGATGATGGTTTCCATGACTTTGATGTTAAAATGAACAATAGTGTGCATGCAATTCTGGAGGAGTAGGAATGAGGTCAATTTGATGATGCCAATGATGATTGAACGTCGTTTCATGATGTAGATGATTAACTTTTCGATGAAGAATTTGGCAATCATGAGCATGATGTCCTTTTAACAATAATGCTGATGTTGATAAACATGACGATGATAATAATAATACTATTACTGATGGATATGGTACGGATACAGAAGATGATGAGGATTTTGACGATCCAATCGAAAAGGTTTATTTCGCTGATGATGGTTTCCATGACTTTGATGTTAAAATGAACAATAGTGTGCATGCAATTCTGGAGGAGTAGGAATGAGGTCAATTTGATGATGCCAATGATGATTGAACGTCGTTTCATGATGTAGATGATTAACTTTTCGATGAAGAATTTGGCAATCATGAGCATGATGTCCTTTTAACAATAATGCTGATGTTGATAAACATGACGATGATAATAATAATACTATTACTGATGGATATGGTACGGATACAGAAGATGATGAGGATTTTGACGATCCAATCGAAAAGGTTTATTTCGCTGATGATGGTTTCCATGACTTTGAAGTTAAAATGAACAATAGTGTGCATGCAATTCTGGAGGAGTAGGAATGAGGTCAATTTGATGATGCCAATGATGATTGAACGTCGTTTCATGATGTAGATGATTAACTTTTCGATGAAGAATTTGGCAATCATGAGCATGATGTCCTTTTAACAATAATGCTGATGTTGATAAACATGACGATGATAATAATAATAATACTATTACTGATGTATATGGTACGGATACAGAAGATGATGAGGAATTTGACGATCCAATCGAAAAGGTTTATTTCGCTGATGATGGTTTCCATGACTTTGAAGTTAAAATGAACAATAGTGTGCATGCAATTCTGGAGGAGTAGGAATGAGGTCAATTTGATGATGCCAATGATGATTGAACGTCGTTTCATGATGTAGATGATTAACTTTTCGATGAAGAATTTGGCAATCATGAGCATGATGTCCTTTTAACAATAATGCTGATGTTGATAAACATGACGATGATAATAATAATACTATTACTGATGTATATGGTACGGATACAGAAGATGATGAGGATTTTGACGATCCAATCGAAAAGGTTTATTTCGCTGATGATGGTTTCCATGACTTTGATGTTAAAATGAACAATAGTGTGCATGCAATTCTGGAGGAGTAGGAATGAGGTCAATTTGATGATGCCAATGATGATTGAACGTCGTTTCATGATGTAGATGATTAACTTTTCGATGAAGAATTTGGCAATCATGAGCATGATGTCCTTTTAACAATAATGCTGATGTTGATAAACATGACGATGATAATAATAATACTATTACTGATGTATATGGTACGGATACAGAAGATGATGAGGATTTTGACGATCCAATCGAAAAGGTTTATTTCGCTGATGATGGTTTCCATGACTTTGATGTTAAAATGAACAATAGTGTGCATGCAATTCTGGAGGAGTAGGAATGAGGTCAATTTGATGATGCCAATGATGATTGAACGTCGTTTCATGATGTAGATGATTAACTTTTCGATGAAGAATTTGGCAATCATGAGCATGATGTCCTTTTAACAATAATGCTGATGTTGATAAACATGACGATGATAATAATAATACTATTACTGATGTATATGGTACGGATACAGAAGATGATGAGGATTTTGACGATCCAATCGAAAAGGTTTATTTCGCTGATGATGGTTTCCATGACTTTGATGTTAAAATGAACAATAGTGTGCATGCAATTCTGGAGGAGTAGGAATGAGGTCAATTTGATGATGCCAATGATGATTGAACGTCGTTTCATGATGTAGATGATTAACTTTTCGATGAAGAATTTGGCAATCATGAGCATGATGTCCTTTTAACAATAATGCTGATGTTGATAAACATGACGATGATAATAATAATACTATTACTGATGTATATGGTACGGATACAGAAGATGATGAGGATTTTGACGATCCAATCGAAAAGGTTTATTTCGCTGATGATGGTTTCCATGACTTTGATGTTAAAATGAACAATAGTGTGCATGCAATTCTGGAGGAGTAGGAATGAGGTCAATTTGATGATGCCAATGATGATTGAACGTCGTTTCATGATGTAGATGATTAACTTTTCGATGAAGAATTTGGCAATCATGAGCATGATGTCCTTTTAACAATAATGCTGATGTTGATAAACATGACGATGATAATAATAATACTATTACTGATGTATATGGTACGGATACAGAAGATGATGAGGATTTTGACGATCCAATCGAAAAGGTTTATTTCGCTGATGATGGTTTCCATGACTTTGATGTTAAAATGAACAATAGTGTGCATGCAATTCTGGAGGAGTAGGAATGAGGTCAATTTGATGATGCCAATGATGATTGAACGTCGTTTCATGATGTAGATGATTAACTTTTCGATGAAGAATTTGGCAATCATGAGCATGATGTCCTTTTAACAATAATGCTGATGTTGATAAACATGACGATGATAATAATAATACTATTACTGATGTATATGGTACGGATACAGAAGATGATGAGGATTTTGACGATCCAATCGAAAAGGTTTATTTCGCTGATGATGGTTTCCATGACTTTGATGTTAAAATGAACAATAGTGTGCATGCAATTCTGGAGGAGTAGGAATGAGGTCAATTTGATGATGCCAATGATGATTGAACGTCGTTTCATGATGTAGATGATTAACTTTTCGATGAAGAATTTGGCAATCATGAGCATGATGTCCTTTTAACAATAATGCTGATGTTGATAAACATGACGATGATAATAATAATACTATTACTGATGTATATGGTACGGATACAGAAGATGATGAGGATTTTGACGATCCAATCGAAAAGGTTTATTTCGCTGATGATGGTTTCCATGACTTTGATGTTAAAATGAACAATAATGTGCATGCAATTCTGGAGGAGTAGGAATGAGGTCAATTTGATGATGCCAATGATGATTGAACGTCGTTTCATGATGTAGATGATTAACTTTTCGATGAAGAATTTGGCAATTATGATCATGATGTCCTTTTAACAATAATGCTGATGTTGACAGACCTGAAGATGATAATAATAATACTATTACTGATGTATATGGTACGGATACAGAAGATGATGAGGATTTTGACGATCCAATCGAAAAGGTTTATTTCGCTGATGATGGTTTCCATGACATTGAAGTTAAAATGAACAATAGTGTGCATGCAATTCTGGAGGAGTAGGAATGAGGTCAATTTGATGATGCCAATGATGATTGAACGTCGTTTCATGATGTAGACGATTAACTTTTCGATGAAGAATTTGGCAATCATGAGCATGATTTCCTTTTAACAATAATGCTGATGTTGATAAACATGACGATGATAATAATAATACTATTACTGATGTATATGGTACGGATACAGAAGATTTTGACGATCCAATCCAAGAGGTTTACTGGTCTGAGAATGTTTTCCATGACATCGATGTTGGTATAATCAATAGTGTGCATGATATTGTGGAGGAGTAGGAAGGGGATCATTTTGATGATGCCGATGTTGAT
>JAQBSW010014027.1:0-12510 GCA_029291075.1 Eudiplozoon nipponicum
AAACTAATTTATATAGTATATGAGTTTTAATGTGTATTGGGTTGAGAGACATTTCGTTAGTGATAGCTCTGTATTCGGTCGTGTGCAAACGATAGAATAATACTATATATTCTTTCAACAGTTTTATTAACCTCTGTCTGTCTATAACCGATTGCAAGCAGGATGGGATGAGGTAAACTGCGGGCATGTGAGGATTACTGCAATGTTGAAATCAAAATTTTGTTAATCTTTCTATGTGTCCGGAACAGCAATTAAAATATAGATATCAGTGATAGGCGTGTATGTCAATCCATTAAGTGTGCTTATAGTTATTCATTAAATGTCAATTTAGTAAAATACACACGTTTCTAGGTAGTTGTTTGCGCGGAGGGGGACAGGGATAAGTTTTTGTATTTGAGTATTAGAGACTAGGTATGAAGACCGGATATTAGGAAGACAATTAAAAAAATACTTTTAGAATTAATATAAATGTAAATATATCTGTCTTGAATGAGGACACCACATTTGCCACAAGTTGTGTTTTACTCCTGCGCGTATTGTTTTAACACTGAAGATGAGACTGGAAATGATGTCTCGAAAATTTGGGAAAAGAACAATGGAAAATCTTGTTCCAACGTCATTTTCAGACAATCAGCTGATGGAAGGCTTAAAAAAGAAGATGCAAGTGAGAACCCATCAATCAGGGCTAAAAATCCAGCAATTGTCCGCAAAGAAAAATGCGGTTAGATCCACAAAAAGAAGGACAGCACTGCGCAAAGATATTCATCATTTAAAATAAAAAGGTTATTTGATTATAAGAAGAATTGTGTTATCATGGAAACTGATATTCTTAAGTTGTTCATCGAGGAGCACTGAATAGTTTGCGGTGACACACACACACCTATATATATATATATATATATATATTTATATACCGACAACATAGAGGCTGTCACTAAAAGTTTGTATATATTAATGATAAACTGTCCGTTGTTGGCGTTATGGATCTACCTAGAGAGGAAAAAATATTCATTGCATAGCATAATTTATGTTAGGCTCATTGGTATACTAACGCAGCATTATTTAGGAAGGAAAGCCCCTAGTTTTTCCTTTCTTGTTGCAAGTTCAAATGAATAATCAAAGAAATGCAGCAGGATGGCTCAGTGGTTAGAGCACAAGATTCCGAAGCAGACGTGCCCGGGTTCGAGTCCTGTCCGCGGCAAATTCTGGCCAGTAGATGATGAGTTCCCAATAAGGACGAAACCGGTCTACTGGATGAATTGCCTTTTCTACACTATACAATTCTAAGTTTATACTGACATATGTAAGTAATTAATGGGTCAGGTGTTTATATCAAGATCGCAACCTTGATTATAATAATCAAAGAAATCTCCGGTGCTAGGCTATGTTGAGCCAACTTTTATTGGGAGAACAAGGTAACTAACAATATAAGATATCATGATACAATTGTCCAGCAGTATTTAACAAATTATAAAGTTGGTTTGGAGCCGAAGTACCAGCTCCTATTAGTGAGTCTTCACGACAAACGGAATGTATAAATGCGTTAATTTTAGTTTTCTGCTACGAAGAAAATTTTACAAACTAGAATATTAATGGTGTCAAATAGCCACGAACAAGACTTATGCCGTCAATAACTTTGACATACGATCATGCTAGTGGTGGAATCCGAAAACGTAAACGCTGTACTGATGGCATGACGACTAGTAACAGCACAACTAATCAAATAAATCAGTTTATGGTTGGATTTCGCAAATGAAGTCATTTTTGAGATCGTAGTCGATTAGACCAGAGAAAATTGCTGTAGAAACATTTAGACATTGTAATTTTATACAACTGACCATTTTAGGCTTCTATAAATAATAGTCCGAATAAATAAACGATAACTATATCCGATGGCGAGCAAATGAAAATTGGCGAAGTTTGATGTTCCTTGGAGTACAAAAAATATTATAAGGTGAATCATTAATTAGGGTATTAACAATGTCACGATGTCTAAATGTATAAATCCAAACGATGGAGCAAATTCTCAAAATCAGGAAAATAACTATAGTTTTGGATACCAATAAAGTTGGCCCAATATATGAATTGAAAAAGTCGCCTGCATAATTTAAAATTTAGGCATATGTTGGTTTTATAACGGTTATATTCTGTTTGTTTCAGAGAACCGTAACTTCCAAATGTCCCCCATCACTTGACCAAATACATAATTGGTATAGGGTCTATCATAGGCTTCTATTGATGAGTCGCCAGTACGCACGAAACGAATATGCGCATGAGATTATACATTTACACATACTGACGTTGGTTTAGCCCTCTGGTCATATTAGAATTAACTTGTTACTGGATGCGCAAAAACTTAAACAAAAGCGAAGTCGAAGTTTGTTTGTGGATGTTCAAAATATTTTCTTATTGATACATTGCTCCATTCGTTTCTCGACGGTATTATGACGAATGATATAAAACTTTGCAGAATTGCATACGTTGATTTTGTCTTTTTTCAAATAATATTATAGTAGTGCAATTAGACAGAGCTAACTGTCTGGCTAAATCAGCGAACGATAGCGCAGATACATAGCGTACTGACCGCCTGGTTTAATTTCATCATGTTCAAATGTTTAGTCATATTCCAGGAATTCCGTAGCTACACATATATCTTTTTATATATTTGAATTTTATTGATTTAGATCACAAACGTGGTCATTAGCGTTAGAAAATATTTTTTTGACACTCGGTGGATCTACTGAGCTAATGCATTTTTTGTGCTTCATTTTAGAGAGCCAACACTATAGTCAATATAAACTGTTTAACTGTGTTTTCCTATGTGAACTTCGGCTACATGTATGTATTTGTTCAATTAATCGAATAATTATTTGTCATCCAGATAGTCAAAATAATATAAGGTTGAAATTTTTTGAACACGTTGTTTATTAAGAATTATTGTGTAACCAGGAGATATATGAGGAGACCAAATACGCCAACAAGAATTTTTAATATTTAATCTAAATCCTATAAACGAAGCCGATACTCGTATGTCTTGACTTCTTCATGGAAACTGAGGCAGTTGTTCTTGTCGAATTGGGTAGACGGGAACAAGTCTGCAATATAGAAATCAGACTATGAGAACAAGTCGGCTAAAAGATGATGGAGAAACTTTGTGTTCAACATGCGTCAACCATATCAGATATTACATAGAAACTATTTATGCTGTTCGTTTAAAATATAAAATTTATAACAACGATGGAGTTTTAATAATAAAAAGCTTACAAAAAAAGTAAAACATGTAGCATACCTTTAGGTCGGAGATTATTTCATGGTGCTCAATATTCATTGCATGCAATTTTTCGCCCAATTCTTCAACCTGTTGCCATCGACTACTCAAGTTTATTGACTTCGTAATTAAATCTAGATTGTCCGGAATTTCAGCAACAATAAAATCATAAATAGAATGGGAGCATTCGTAACAGTAACTCAATCATAATGTAAAGATTAATTACAAAGTTAAGCTGTCAAAATGAAATTTAATATAGATTTATCATAATACAATAAAGATACACAACGTACGGATATACACATTAAATTTAATATAAAAATACTTAAAATAAATCAGAAATTATTTAGATAAAATAATAAATAACAAATAAAATAATTGCGTATTAGATATTGTTTAACTAGTAACAAATTATTTCAGTGCCAAAATGATAAACCAAAGTCTGAATGAATAAAAAATACATTCTCCTGTAAAATTGTATTTCGCGCTTATTAGCGACTCATCAGAAAGATCCGGTACTATGTCCTATACCCACTATATATGTGCTAGAATAACAGGTATTCAAGAGCAGTTGTAATTCACAATTTTAGTAAAATTTAGCATATACTGAAATCCATTGAGCTGGTATCGTGTATCGACTTGAGAGCCACTGGTGTACCCTTTACAAGCTCCATATATACTTCACACACACACACATATATATATATATATATATATATATATATAATGAGTTGGTTTTGAAATCGCATTGTGGAAGACTTCATATGAAGTTCACCTCATTACTGCTTGTATACATATTCGTATAGGAGATTGTACCGTTCAATTGTTCACCATTGCTTGATCATATAAATAGCATGTAGAGGGCATAGTCCTGCCTTCTTCAGATGAGTCGCCAGTAAACACTAAACACGTCCACATGAGATTATACCCTTCGTCCATACTGACTTTCGTTTATCCTAGGTATACGAACTCATAGTACATAGTAGCACGCCTTTCAACACAATCTTAGGCATCTGATAGAAATGGTCCATAATGACAACTTCGAGCTTGTCTCTCTTATCCAATAGCATAATAGTATCGTCAGCGTCTTTGACATCAGCGAGCGGGCTGCTATCAGCCAGCTCCACACGTAGTGGCGAATTAGAATTCAGAAAATACTACATTGACAATGAAGTTGGGCAAGATCAAGATCTATGTACATTTTAGCATCGTTGTGTGGGAAGAATAGTTCATTCATTTCAAAACAAATGAATAAAAAAATATTCAGTCAGTAGAAGAGTTGATGACAACAATAATAAATGCTTATCATTAGCAAATCAAATAAAAATATATCAATATCGCTTGTTTGCGCACTCTTCGTGTATGCCCAGAAAACGAGTAATTATTATGACGCTATTTTCTCAGTTAGAGCCCTGTCCACGGCAAATCCTGGATATCACATCAAGACTTCTTAATAGGAACGACATCGGTTCAAGCCCGCAAACTTGATTTAAAGCATTGTTACCACCACCCGCGCAATCAATTATTGTTTAAACCTATACATAATTGTATTGTTGTTTATACAAAGCTCGTAACTTTAATTTCAATAAATGGCATAATTATCAAAGAAGCATGCATGGTCAAGACCATGTTTTGCCTTTTTTACAAATTTCTTTTAAAGATGACAGAAATGCATGGCCTTTATTTTGAAGGTACATTTCCTACTGAAGGTATTCGACTCTTTATTGAAATCGGATTACTCTGGATCTCAAACCGACAAAGGTTTGCATAGTAAACGTATATACTGGACGATAGTTAATTGATTTTCGATGAAATCCACCTTTTTCGCATAAGTTAATCTAGCAAGATACTTTCAAAGAGTAACTGCGAATATCAAAATTTCTTGACGCGATTAAAACGCTATGGAATATATTAAATAGTTAAAGAATTTGAGACAGATTTGTGAAACTAAAAAATTTTGAAAAAATTCACTACCAGCAATTATAACTGTCTTCAAACCGCTCAAAGCATTATCTTAGCAAAATAATTGAATATTACCCAGGAAATAGCATTTTTGGTATAGAAATGTACACCAATATTGTTTTTACAAACCATGCTACCTAGAGAGAGTTTAAACCCAAGATCTGCTTAATGCAGAAAAAGAAATTGCAATAACAAACTTAGTTCATAAAGTCCACAATGGCGTACCTGATTATGCATTTCTAAATACACTCGTGTAAAACTTACCAGGAATAGAGCGTAAAAGCGACTGTCTAGCCACCAAATAGAAAAACTCGACGGTAGATCTAACAGGCTCTTCCAAAACTCGGTAATCTATCCGTGTAAAAAACGAAAAGTAATAAATATTTAGGGATGCACACGTGTATAGCAACAGTTAGATTTAAAAAGAAAATTCTGTCGATACACAATAGTATCTGTGGAATAAACAGGATACACAGGATACGCATAAGCAATAATAAACAGAGAAAATACCAGAAAAATAAAAAAATTAGTATAGTGTTTGAAAGTATTCTCAGGCTCCACAAAAATTTATGCTGAGAAGATATTCAATCGAACGAACAATGGTTGCGCGGGCGATGATAACAATTTTTATCACCACCCGCGCAACAAATGTTCGTTCAATTATATAAATGTTCATTTCAATACCACTTCCCCATGTAGTGTGGTGTCTGTTCAGTAATGACAGATTGGGGATGGTTAGCTGGAACTTTGGGTCTAATTGGATGCCATATGAGCTCCACCTAAAGGAAAAATAGAATAACCAAATTACACATGTTAGAATAAAAGTGAAAATTGTGTGTATTGTAGTGTGCGACAGGGGGGCTCAGTGATAAGAGCACCAGATTCCGAAGCAGACGTGTCCAGGCTCGAGTCCTGTCCGCGGAAAATTCTGGCCAGTACATGATGAGTTCCTAATAAGGACGAAACTGGTCTACTGGGTGAATTGCCTTTTCTACACTATACAATTCTTAGTTTATTCTGACATATGTAAGTAATTAATGGGTCGTGTGCTTATATTAAGACCGCAACCATGATTATAATAACTGTTAACAACGCGCAAGCAACCAATGTTCGTTCAATTATATAAATGCGAATTTCAATACAACTTCCCGAGGTAGTGTGGTGCTTGTTCGATAATGACAGATTTGGGATGGTTAGGTGGATTTTTGTGTCTAAATGGATGCCATATTAACTCCACCTAAACGAAAAACAGACAAACCAAGGTACATTAGTTAGTATATAACTGAAAATTAAAACATACTCAAAAGCATATAAACATTTACATAGCATAAATACTTGCGTATATGCACAATTGCATGTCATTATGTATAAATACGAAATCACACACACACACACACATTATATATATATATATATATATATATATATATATATAAATTAATTTTCACCCATTGATAGATATACAGAGATGTGGAACTAAGTAGACAAATCATTTTGGTATAAGCGAGTGCATAAATGAAAAGATATTGAAAGATTTAATTTACAGTTGACTGAGGGTAAACTGATTTCCATACTATGGATATTTGCTTTGAAAAACTGGAATTCTCACGATCACACCATTCATAAACTCTGCTCTAAGTACATACACTTATAACAATAAAAATGATTTGTACTTCTACACTCATTTTTGAAATATACTCCAAAATAGAAGCTGCTATATCCAAATTGGTTAAGCTAAAAATAATTACTACAATAAGAAAATGGAATAGAGTAAAAATAAACGTTTCTCCAGATCAAACAAATAGACACAAGCAATAAATCAACAAAACTGCATTAATATTTAAATAATTATGCATTGCAAGGCTTAAATTCAATAAACCAGCTTCATTGAACAATCTTTTACCCAGTGTATACATCCGGTCCTTAGATAGTTCAAAAGTTAAACTCTCTTGCACCATTGATTTAGAGAAATTGAATCGGAACTTTAGTTAGATATAGTTTCAAAATCAATATTTGGGAGCCAATGTAATTTTATACACATACAATTACATACATACACAAATAAGTCAGTTTACTCCAGCATGCGCAATAGAGCTATGGGCTATATGCCGGAAATATCAAGGCTTTTCCACTATACAACTCAAGAACCAAAAATCAAAAGCATAACAGTCACCGGCAGATATCATTGGAGAATCACAGCTTTATTTCAAGTAAGGGAATAATTTAACAATAATTGATTGCGCGGGTGGTGGTAACAATTCTTTAAATCAAGTTTGCCAGCTTGAAGTAAACACCAATCCCATTGTATTTAACCAGTCGTCGAACAACATAACAAAACTACCGCCAGCAGCAACGCACTGACGCGTTTCGACCTTCCATGATCATCATCAGAGTAGGACGGCAAACTGACTATTGAGGATCAAACCGCATTGAATATATATGAAAATTTAAGTTAGATATGCGGCTCCCACATCTAGCAGTCTTGCATACATTGAACTTGACTGGAAATGTCGGATGCACAATTTCTATACAGTCACGGCTGGCGGTAGTTTTATTATATTTTTCGACGACTGATTAAATACAATGGGATTGGGGTTTACTTCAAGCTCACAAACTTGATTTAAAGAAGATAGGAATAACGCTGTCATTTTATTGGTGACAATGTGAATTATACGACCGCTGATACAACTGGATAATTCGTGCTGGGTATAAGGCCAGTACACTCTTTTGCCATATGCCTCAGACATAATATACACGAAAAAATCGAGTTTATACCAGTCATAATGTAATGTAATGATGGTAGGTTCACGGAAGAATACAACTGGTAAAAACCGGATTCTAATTTATACAAATTGGAATAGTTTCTTGTGTTATTACGCTATAGTATCATAATGTACTATACATTCCAAAAAAAAATTTTACACACCTTTATTTTGAAGTCTTACTGAAATAATTTTTACAACCCCCATACCGTCCATATTCTCAAAATAGCATATCCGAACAAGGGTTTGTCAAATTATAATCTCAATCTAAACTCTCAACTTGTCGTAAGGCCCGCATTGTTCGTGGCTTCGGACCTAATGTATGAACTATAATTAAACAATCAATGACTGTGTGGGTGGTGTTAACAAGTCTTTAAATCAAGTTTTCGAGCTTGAAGTAAACGCCTATCCTATTGTATTTAACCAGTCATAGAACAACATAGCAAAACTACCGTCAGTCACACTTACTCGTACGCATCAGTACATGTGACTGACGGTAGTTTTGCTATGATTTCCGACTACTGGTTAAATAGTATGTTATTGGTGTTCACTTTAAGCGATGACTAAAAGGATATTCAACAGATTTATGAGCTAATTAACTTACTTCGCAATATTTCAATGGCACACGAGAGTGACAACTCTGGCAGCGATAGACTCAAATCATGCGCCATTCTTCCTGATATCTGGAGGTGTTCAGCTATCCTACGAAATGTAGGGAAGTGAGCAAATATAACAAGGCGTTCTTCAGGCGAGAAATCGAAGTAGTTGAACTCGTTTGTTTCTGGTACAAAATCGCGACTGAGCAGCAACAGCAAAACTGGGTACATAGCTTCACGTACTAGAATGCTACGACACGACACATCAAGAGAATTGAAGCCTGTCAGCAGAAACAGTTTGAGAAATCAAAGTTTAAACGTATAATGCGTTTAAGAAATGACACTAAGTTGTAAAAATCAGTTTATGTTTGAAAATATTAAAAACATCTGATAACTTCATAAAAGGCTCCTAAAGCAAAAGTCAAATTACATATCTAGGTGTTTTGGTAATGAAAATTGCCTGTCATTAAGGTAACACATTTCTGTCTGTGCAAAATTCTAAATAATCAACAGAGCGTAAACATCTAAACTCGGATGAAAGAAATACTTCCCATAATGCATTATTAAATTCCGTGAATTCCAGCTAAAAAAGCTTCAATTGTGCGAAAAAAGTTGTTAAAAACTGCAAAGCGTAATATAGCATACAAAGAATCGATAGACAATCAGTTGTCACTTCAAAGCCTAAGTAATAATAGAATTGTTTTCATTTCGTGAAAATAAATTGGAACAAAGTTTCCGGTATACTGTCGGGATAGATTACAGAATAAAAAATATTCAACCGTCAACTGTTTAAGTCAAATTCCTTGTTATCTAAAAACAAACATGTTATACATGATCGATCTAGAAGCAAGTTATGTCATATGGAGCCATGTCGACATACAAAAGTCAGCATGAATAAAATGTGCAATCTCGTTTATGTATGTGTGTAGCAAATACAAATATTGTGTTTAAACGAACGCTGGTATAAGTACTATGAACACGCGACGGCTGATGTCGATCGAATCCAGAGTAGAATGCATTTGCCTGAATATGTTCGAAATGGACGTTAATTTTTAGGTTTTATCTTGAAACTCCTGGGGTTCTTATATTTAGTTTAATTCATATATCAAAATTTTCAGCGTCTGCAACATTTTCAGAAACTGTGCAAAATGTAGTGTGCATGCATAAGTAAGATTACGCCTATTTACATGTCGACAGTGGTCTACTTACTTACCTGATTATCGGGTTGCGATCCGATTTGTTTGCATCCACTGTCTTCCTGATTTTTGTTCCATAATTTTCGATATCCAGATACGGATATCTTTTTCAATGGAAAGCTCATCATAATAAGTTGACAATCAATATGCAAGTGGATAAATGGGGCAGTTTGAACTAATATTTCCACTTGACATATTGATTGTCAACCTATTGTGATGAGCTTTCCATTGAAAAAGATATCCGTATCTGGATATCGAAAATTATAGAACAAAAACCAGGAAGACAGTGGATGCAAACAAATCGGATCGCAACCCGATAATCAGAGTAAATATTCTATTCCCTGTCGCGCAACAAGTTTCTTTTAAGTCTAATTACTTAGTTTTACATGACATTTTTTCTAGATTCGCCATATCTAAAACATACACAACATAAAAGTTCAATCAAATATTAGGTCGACATAAATAAGTCTTGAGATTTATCAAAATTTGCGATAAAGATTGCTATGAGTTCTGGTAAAATAAACGTTTTCTAGGTTAATTGTTTCAGTACGAATGTCCTCATCTAACTGCTTAGAAAGTGCCAATACCATTTTAGCAGCAATTGTAATTAAAACTGGCTGCAAGGCAAAGCTTTTCAAAAGCTTATCGCACACATTCTAACCTCTGCTCACGTTAGCAAAAACCTTACAAGTAGAGTCTGCTCAATCATTGCAATATTAGGCAGTGGGCATGCTGGATACTAACACAAAAATCGCGAGTCTGGATAGTTAATTTGTTTAGCGTTAAATAAATTACGCCAAATTCGAGGACCAGAAAGCTAAATATTGATAGGCATTTCTGCATGAGATTAAACATTTCGTTTGTATTGGCTTTGGTATATCATTCTGGCACAGTTTGAACAAATATTTTACTACGTAAACAATACCTCATATAAAATTGCATATATTATAGGTTTCCGCAAAAAACAATATATGATTATATATTTAATTGAAGGATATCAGGATTACTGCAAAATGTTAAGACTGAAGTCCACCGAGGTCAGAGTCTGTGGATTTTCTTGAGAAACAGATATTCAGACTTAATTACAATTTCAATTTTAGTTAAATTTAACCTATCATGAAATTAATTGTTTTGGTACTGGGTACAGGCTCGGAATTTTAAAAACCACTGTGATGGCACCCTTTACAGGCTTGATATAAATTATATATAATTTGTTAGCTTTGAAGTCGCATTTTCGAAGACCTCATATTAACTTAAATTCATTACTTCCTGAATACACGTACCTATAAGAGATTGTATGATCCACCTGTCCCACATTTCTTGTTGGTATAGAGCGCAGTACCGGCTCCTCCTGATGAGTCGCTAGCAAACACGAAGCGCATGAGAAAACGTGAAATTATGTCTTACGTTCATACTGAATTTGGTACATCTTTCTGGTCTTACTTGAACTTATTTGTCACTAGATACGCAGTACCTAATGCACAAATGTGTATACATTAGTTCTCCAGAATAAACAATAACAGATAGTCAAACATCTGCTAGAGAGCGAATTCCTATTATGAAAAGTTTCTCCATGCACAAATAACAAGTTAATAAATGCAGCTTAAGCTAATGTTACAACTCCAGTTGAAAAATCTCGCAAATATAAAGCAATAATTAAAGGAAAATGTAATCTTATATTCAGACACGTTAAACTCACCTGGTATAAGTTTGGCAAACTGGACAATTTGCTGTGCATGCATATGAAAATGATTCATCATATGACTCCATACTGTCGTAAGATTGGTAAATTGCTCTGTCATTATTGAGGTCATGCCAAAACGCGATTTGAAATACTTTAATCAAAATATAAAACAACAAAAGGGTGCGCAAATTTAGATTCTGGCTTATTACATAAAACTAAGCAAAGATTGCGAATATATTCAAGCATAACTAGAAGTGGATCAACGTTTCTCTTGCAGTGAGTTTTAGAATATTCCGTGTCTGTAAGGTGAAAATATATAGCCACCCTTTACTGCTAGTTCACCACAGATTTCCACACTTTCAAATACCCTTTTTGTAATAATAACTATAGTGTGAGCACGATGAAGCGTGGCCAAATTAAAAAATAACGTGGCTAAGTGTCGGGCAACAAGAGCGCTGGGATACAGCTTCTGCTAGTTCAGCTATATACTGGTAATATTACAAAAGTTTTGTGAGCAGGATGCAAAAGCAGCTCTCTGACATAGCACCTTATCTAACCCAATCATCGTTTCTTGACGGGATGCTAATAGAAAACATGAGCTCTTAAACTTTCTTGTGATTAAGGCCTCCTGACACCGAGCTGACAGTAGCATGAATCAAACCAAGAAAAGGCATAGGTCTAAAGATTTATCTGCGCAATTGAGGCCGTAGCTCGTCATTTTCTTTATGGTAGTTTTCGTGTTCGGAAGGCTGAGGCGAAGATAACGCGCCTGGAAATTTCGGTAAAGCTTAACGAAAATTTTGGACAAGGCAACTGGAGATGCTATTCTTTAAGATCGTAACAGTATGCGTACCTAGTACCTGTACAGCACATTTCCGGCTACACTTGTTCATTTTGTATGCCACAAATGTACAATGTTTTATTAACTTTTGCAACACGACGCATCTTAGCACGAACACATGTCAGACTTTACGGCCAGAGATGTGCGCGCGCACGATGACGATATTGCATTTGGGAATCTTAATGATCGGAGGTAATTTCG
>JAQBSW010014028.1:0-12509 GCA_029291075.1 Eudiplozoon nipponicum
GCCCGAATGTGCTAACTTGGCCGTAATGGTGTTGTGGAGAGGTTTAGTTTGCCTCATTTCTATGAGCTATCCTGATAAATTTACTCATATTAGCAAGGTATTCCTTCTCTCTCTGCCTCTTTCTATCTCTCTCTCTCTCGTAAATGTCACTAATAATTTGTCTAAATTCACTTTTATAATTTTTTCACTCCTTATGGTTGTATGGCAGTGAAACATTAGTCACTTTTGACTTCTGTGTGGCTGGACATGATGATGATGATGGAAGGTCAGTCAAAAGTATAAATATTATGTCTAGGGGAAATAACGCGCTTGCTTCACTAGTCTCATTTGTTAAACTTGTGAGGATTGACCAAATGAAGAAGTCTACCGATAACGGTAGCCGGAAAACGAATAGTTAACGCATGCAAATGGTAAATTATTTTTCAGCCACTCTAGTCTCACTTAGTTAAATGAAAATAACATTTACGGAAATGCACGCACACACACGTGTGACACTCGAATATCTAGTGAAAGTTCACTCTGAAGTATAAATAATATGGCTAGAGGAAATAAAACACTTATTATAATCAAGGTTGCGATCTTGATATAAGCACCTGACCCATTAATCACTTAAATATGTAAGTATCATATAGTGTAGAAAAGGCAATCATCCAGTAGACTGGTTTAGTCCTTATTGGGAACTCATCATGTATTGGCCAGAATTTGCCGTGGACAGGGCCCTATCGGATGAATTGCCTAATCTACACTATAAAATTCTTAGTTTATACTAACATATGTAAGTAATTAATGGGTCAGGTGCTTATATCAAGATCGCAACATTGATTATAATAATTGTTATCACCGCCCGCGCAACCAATGTTTGTTTAAATAACGCGCTTGCTTCATTAGTTTCATTTGTTAAACTTGTTTGGATAGACCAACTAAAGACGGCTACCGATAAAGGCAGCCGAAATATTTTGTTAAAGAAAGAAAACTAATGGAACAATAAAAGCTGCGTTAGTCAAAACGCAGATCAGGTTATATGCTAGCTAATTGTTTAGTCCATTTAACGAAACTTAGTGGAAGTTAGGACTGTCACTAGAAGAAATCGAAGAACACGTTCTCGCGTCTTAGCGATATAGCTTAGTCAATTCATCTTAGCACTCGCGTCTTGCATGAAATTCTTTGCTTTCACACTGACGTCGTATGACGTATTTATGAGCACCTGTTCGTGATAAGCTTAACTCCAAATTTTAACCAGTCATCTCTGATCTATCGGCATAATAGATTATGTTGAATTAACGCATTTTGACAGGATCTTTTTATAAGTGTATTGTTAGTACAAAATAAATATTGCGTAAGATATTAATTGAAATGCATCTGATTGACCGGTTTCGATATTGTTGGGTATTCATCAGGTTTTTGTCGAATCATCCCATTAATACTTAACATCTGTGTAAATAACAGTCCTAATATATCCATTAATTTGTCAGTATAAACTAAGTGTCGTATTTTGCTACAGACAGGGCTCGAACCTGGGAACGTCTGCTTTGGAATATGTTTCTCTGACCAGTGAGCCAACCTGCCACCCAATTACGAGCCCTGTCTGCGACAAATTATGAATATTACATAAAGAGCTCCCAAAGAGGACGCAATCTGTCTACTGGATGAATTGCCTTCTCTACGTTATGCAGTGTTTACTTTAAATGGACAAATGTATGCATATGTTGAAAATGGTGTTTACATCAGGATCACAACCATTTTAAATATTTGGTATCACCTCTCGTCCAAACAATGTTCGTTTGATTCTTAGTCAACTTATAATTTACAGGATTAAGTATGGCCATATTATATTACAATGTGTCTTCAAGAATAGAAACGCTGACCAATCGATTCAATTCGCCATGGTACTTGCGCGTTATATGGCATTCTTTGTTTTCATATCGACCTCGTGTGATGAATTGCCGATTTATTGTCGGCTTTCAACGAGCCAGGCACGATATGACAATATAATTCATCAAAAATGAATTAACAAATTTTTAATATATTTTTTTATGTCACATTAACCTGTCAAAATATATCAAATGGAAGTCATCATATTTTCGTACCGACTAGGTATCGTTTCAATAGCCAACATCTGTCCAGGCTAACACACTGTTGTCGCTCTATTATAACGAAATCATGGACCAATAGATAGGTTTCCTTTGAATCTTTTATGAAAATGTTTGTTTTGTACTAATAAAATTTGTGTTCATATCATTTTATCGACACAGTGTTTTTAATTACATTCTCTATTTGGTTATTTTTTTCACATCTATGTAAAGATTTGCAGGAAGTAACGAATAGGAGAGATTTCCTATTTGTACGAGTTGTATTTCTTTCCTCATTCTAAGTTACACAGAGTAGATAAACCTTGTGCTCGAAACATTGCAAGAATCCAAATCTCCTATTTCCGAATCTCGACTTTGTTTACTTGGCCTTATGCTGTTAGGACCCTTTAATTGTATGACTGAACTCTGAATTGTGTGCCTTTAACAAAACTTTACGTGAATGAAGGTGTATATTCGTACAGGCTGCGACTCATTTTGCCATTGACAGTACGATTTCCTTAATTTGTCGAACGTTAATCATGAAGAAATTTATAGCCTCAGTTCTATTTCAAAATACATCTGAAAATGGATATTTGTTTGTACTATTACATTGTTTCAGACACTTCATTTGAACCAGGTGTACCTAGACCGGGTGACGTTTACATAACTCGTCACTCCAATTTATCAGGCGCCCATGACAAAAGCGCTGGAGGATTAGCGGGAGGAGGCGGTGGCATTGGTATTATTTTTCACTTGGTTGTCAGCCGAGATGCAATGCTTGTGCCGTCAATGTCTACGTCAGTACTAAACAACAGGTAGAATCTGACTAGGCACACATTTCTACCCGTTCTTTACTTATTCTTCGTGCAAATGAACTGCACATTATGTACAACTATTATTATATATTCATAGAAGTGTCAACTGATGCTCGATGTACATTCTTTTAGTCTATTTTTACCTCAATGACGACATTAAAGTATGTCACGTTTCAACCGTGATGCATTTCCTTTCAGAATTAACTAAATTATATTTATTTCTATCAATTGGCCTTTGAATTTTGCTGCAGGCAAATAATTATCTCAATTTCTTTTTCTTCATTGTACCAATTAATATCTAACCTCAGTAACAATTATTATGTTTCCTGTACTTTCTTATTTCATCAGTTATAATTATCTGTTTAACCCTTTTTATCAATTTACTAATTATCTGAGTACAAGCATATATAAATGGAAATGAGGGCCTCCCGCTTGGCGTGTCCCAAAAGAGAATATACCAATAAAGTACAGCTCATCAGGTCTCTACCCTGAACTATAGTTGTCGCTTGCTTCCAACAACTTTTTGTCCATTCACGATGTGGCGTGACCAAGTGGTAGATTTGGCTATTAATATTGTCCGGCGACGAGATGAGCAAACTTCCAAGTGAAGATATTATCACGCTTTTAGTTGGATGTGAAATATCAAGATCAGCAGCGCCCACGTTTGAGCCTGGCGTGTTCTTGGAATATTAGCCATGGATGATTGGAATTAGTTTGGTTAGATGTACTCGAGTTTGCGATCACATTTAACGACGCAACTCCCCATTTATGGCTACACGTATACATGTTTTCTATTTATCACGGAGGTTTGTTAGGAAATCATTTGTGCGCCAGCATGCCTAGAATATCTTTTCAGATACACCTGTATGTTTATAGGTAACTAATTAAGCTCTGTTAGTTGTCATTGCGCCAGATTCGTATTATGACGTTAACGTGGCTTGTAAAATATAATTTCGATAACGCGCTGCAATTCTTCAACGATTTTCTCTGTTTCGGTAGCTACTACTCTATTCGCTAATCTCGTCAAGTACATTATATGTAGACTGAACACCTTGAAGCTCAGGATTACACTCTATCTCTTGTATATCTTACTCGAATCCCTAAAAACTTGTAGTGTTATATGCCATTATTAAGCTCGTTTCGTTCAAACAGATACGAATGAAATGCTATTGGCGTACATATTTTAAGTATATAAGGTATTTAAAAAAAACTAAGATGCAAATATTGTCTACACAGTCGCAGTCTTTCATGCTAAACCAATATAGGTCGATTAAGAAATTGTTACCTTCAGCAAAGGTGGATTTCTTGTACGTAACTAACATTCTGACAAGGTGCGAAAACTCTAATATGTCGTAACAATTACAACATTCGTGCGTCATTTTAGTGTATTCACCGAGTGATAATTGATGAAATGTATCACGCAACATTTTTTTTTACCAGAGATGAAGGTCCTGAATCGAATGCGTCGGAATTCGCATCATCTTTACAGGCGAGACAAAAGCAGGCGCAAACAGACCTTTTAACTGCACTTGCTGGTATACTCCGTGTCTGTTTCAAATACGACGTTACTACACTGACTTTACCTCTGTTGATGGTGCCAACTTGGGGACAAGTAAGTTGGATGCTAAAGGCTTAGCCTATTTAAACACACGTAATTTCACGCAAGAGAGGAGATCTAGGTTTCTCTCGCAGAGATCCGGAAGTATCTAATATTGTATGGCTGAACTAATCAACTCTATTCGCCGTATTCCTCTGTGACCCGCAAGCTTAACTGTGTGCATGATGGCGACAAATCGGCTTCGTTACCAATCACCTTTATCTAGCTTTTGCTGCAGCTCTTACACATGAACTCGGCGAATGATAACAGTCAGTAGCGAAATCAATAGGATAACTATATTTGATATTTTCATGAAATGAATTCATGTATTTCTCGATTAATAGCAAGTCGTGTGATAGCGTTGATGTTACTTCTCGCCGAGGAAACCTGTCTTTTGGCCGTAAATCTCTAATGATACCGACAGAGGTCATTTCAATTTTGTATCCATATTTTGCAGGGCTATTTTACAATTTGTGGTATTAATTATCTTATGCAAAATTTTCACAGTTGATGGAAAAAATAATGATGCATGGCCATGGTTAAGCTGATTATGCTAGGCTCTTTTTGAGGAATACCGAATAAATGTATTCAAAAAACGAAACTATCAATAGTGCTCTATTCTCGCACACATTGACTAAGCCACCTAGTGCTCATACATAACTACTACTGTTATGGTTATGCAGCAGTGAAGAATTAGTTTTTAAATACCGACGTTTTGCAGTTTTTCTTATTTTGAATTTGTATTTTGGAAACTTTAGACAGTCTTCGAATTTCTTTGTCATTTTTAATATTTATAAAATCGAAATCGAACTTTGATATTTTTTCTGTGAGTTTAATATTGTAATTGACTTGATTTAACTAATATGTATAAGAATTCGTCGGTATATGGCAGCAGGGTTCCGTTTGGCACAATCTTAGGCTCTTGATCAAAATTTACTTTCTTTGTTATTTTTGTGACATTTGAATTTCGGTCATATCGAATGGACTTTTCCTGATTATTAAGAGCTCGTCTGTTTTCGTTGAACAATTATATATCCTCTGCGTCTGAGCATTTTATAGACTTCGGCAACGACTACGGTGATATAAAATTTGAATGCGCAGAAGAAATGATACTTCGTAATTGAACGCCGATGCAAATTGAAAATTTTTATTCAGAACGTTACTGCTGTGAACGTTTTGTGTCAGAAGTACTGACAAAGCCACCATCTTTGGGCATGGCTGAATGTAGGATTTAGCGTGCCGCTGGGTCAAAAGTGACTTAGTAGCCAAGCAGAATGATAACAGATTGTCTTTGTTAACCGTGGTGTAACTCATGTGTGCGATAAATCACATGGCGGGTTCGCGCGTCTCGTTTTACAGAAATATTATTTCCCTTTTCTGGCTTTTCATGCATTTTCTTTAGAATAATAATACTGAAATATTTTTTTGCAGAACGGAGCAGATTGATACCATTGTATTTGAGCATAAGCCGTAGCGTAACTAGTTATAAGTTAGCTCATATATGGCCAGAAGAATAAACCAGTGTTTGCATGACCAAAACGTGTTTAGTGGCGACTCTCCGTTAGATGATGGCATATCACTCACTTCTTTGGTAGTGGGTTTAATTAACGATGACACTGTTTTGTTAACGGCAGTCTTCCCCTCCGTTGGGACCGATTCCTACGTCAAACTATGAACAATAGATTCTTGGTGGCCTTCACTAAATCTTCACTCTTCCGATTTTGTAGGTCATCGATGCTAGCTGCTTTGGTAGAGGCATCGCTATCGATCTCGTCATAAAATCGAGGAGTAGTGCGCTGCTAGCCACGTGAATGAAATATTTTTGAAATGATTGAATTTGGAAGCGTTTTGCTATTATTTCGTTTGTAGAATGGCTTTTGCCAATAGTGTTTGAAGAAGGCGTTACACCTCGAAAACATTTCGTATTTGTTGGAACCGTTATGTCAGCGTTAAGTCTCATGCACTGTTTGGCTGGCATTACGTGTTTTCGAAATTTACGAGGTTGAACGTGATATGCTGTAGATACTGAATTTATATGTGCACATTGATGTGTTTGGTTCCCCATAAAATCAACAGTTACGTTCAAGTTTCTTACCCGAATGGAGATCAAGCTTTGCCTTCAAATAATTTGGAGTACGCTGTTGATTTTGTCCACAGACTCAATAGTTTCATAGGCTTCCATTAAGGTTTGTGTATAATTTTGCCAAATCTCAGTACGCAGTTGTTCGAGCGGAATATGAGTTACCCTTTATAGCCGCCCAAAATCTGTGATCAAATTCATTGTCTAAAATTTTGCAGCATTTGTGGTACCCTCTCGCGTTCTGGACAAAAGAATATTCGCCTGTTTTTTTCAGACTGGTTTATTTCGGTACAGTGGTATGTAAAGGTCTCATCTGCATGGTTTATTTTTCTAAGTATTCTTTTTTGATGCCATCGTCAGTGCTAAAAATTAGATTCCTTAACTACCAGATAATGATGAGATACCTTAATGTCTTTGTTCAATCTTGTTATATTCGGGTTTCCATGCATCGACATTTCCGTACTCTGGAGGGACTAGTTTTGCGTTGGAATCACCTCTAATATCTAGTATGTCCAAGCAATAATTAAGTCCAGAAGTGCCGTTTGATATCCCCTTCACCAAATTATTCCTTATTTACTGTTGTTTATTTGCCGCGTAGAAGGATTATAATATAGTAACTCACAACTACTTTAATATGCTGATAATTCCCAATGATATTTTTTTCTGCTTCATATTTTGTGCGAGAAATCTTTAAAGTTTCTCCTTTGAATGGCATATTCATCTTACAACGACTTTGATTGTTCTTTAAAATATTTCTAATGATATTTAAGGGTTTTCAAAGCTCATGGTGTGTCAAACGTGCCGAAACCGTGTTCAAAGCCGTTAAAGGCATCCTTGTTGAGTTAACTACTTGGCGAGGTCAGGTGTTGCGCAATGTTCAGTTTCTGGTGCCTCCGGAGCTTCCGGATGCTGAACTGGCGAAAATACGTCGTAATTTAACTTCATGTTTCCAACAGTTAAATCCAATAATTGGAAAATAGACATCTTTTGCTTTTACATGTTTTTGTCAGTTTTATTTACTATTTCCATGAAATCTTTCATTTGGATGTTCAGACTTAAAATTCTTGATTAATTTCTTTGATCATATCTTCAATTTAATCGATACATTGATTACTTTATTTGTAAAGTTTCTATCCCTATTCACGATGCATAATTTATTTTATTCAAATGAACCGTTTGTTTTTAACATAATTAAAAATAAAGCATAATTCAGAAGTTTTTGATGTTTTAAGTCAATCGTATTCTCTGCCACAGTGTGTCTATTTTTAGTTATTTGTTAATTTATTCTTATCAGTATGTATTATTATCGCATCAGGGGCGGAGTGAAATTCAAACATCTTATTAGATTTCGCCAGTTTTCCGACTCGGCATGGTACAGTCAAGACAACCTACACGTGAAGATGTTTTCAGGCCTAATGGAAGGTGCACTAATGATTCCTGGATTAGGTCATACCGATGCGCTGGTCGCCTTAACTCTAGTTTTGCGATCTGCTGTAGCTCCACTATATCTGTACTCTTTAAAAAATACAGCAAAGTTGGCACACGTTTCGGCCATTTTGTCTATTAAGAAACAAGAAATTCAAAGGAAGGTGGAACGTGAATTTCCTCTAGTGTCTCCAAATAGTGAGACATTTCGCCGGCTCATAAAGACAGCTGTAAGTTATTCAATTTTGATTGGTTGAAAGGAGGAGAATTTTTCTAGCAAGCTATACACTGTCTACAACTGTCATCCACTGAAGTCATCTTCTTTTCAGATAATTCAACTTCCTCTGTGGATGTCAACCTCACTAAGCATTCAGGCAATCTGCTCAGAAGCACCAAGTAAGTGCTTCAGTGCTCTTAAATTATTACGAATAAAATTTTGTGTGTACATTGCATTTCTAGCAATGCGCTATACTGTGGTGCCAGCCAGTTCATCGTTCACATATTCCGTATGGAAAATATTACATAGATCCTGTTTCAGTTCATCCATTTTTGTATTAGTAATGTAAATTGCAAAACCAATTATGCATTGAAGCAAAACTTTATTGAAAAGGCGGGCTATGAAAACCGCTAAGAGACTATTTATTCTCCAGAAATCAACTAAAATGCAAAATTTTGTACCTTATATAGCAAATTGTGAAAATGGATGCGGAATAAATTGGATCAAGTACATACGTTGTGAAATAGTGAATATGAGGCTAGAAATGCGAATTAAGAAGCTGACTCTCAGACAAACGCACAATATCCCATCTTAAATTAAATTATTACACAAACTACTTTTGCTTTTTCATTTGCCATTTGATGATGCGGCAGCCGACATTTTCCACGATGCTTTTGTCCCTTCTGTTTGGTGTTTTAAAAGCCACTTGGCAATCGCATTGTTTGGAGCGTGATTTTACAAATAATATGTTCAGCTCTTTAAATCAAGTTTACGAGTTTGAAGTAAAAACCAATCCCATTGGATTTAACCAGTCGTTGAACAACAGAAATACTACGTCAGTCAGATGTACCGATGCGTTTCGACCTTCCATGATCGTCATCAGAGTACGACGGCAAACTGATTAGCGAGGATCAAACCGCTACGCATATGTATGGAAAGCATAATTAAATATGCGACTCTCATATCTAGTAGTCTCGCATACATTGTATTTTACTGGAAATGTTGGCTGCACAATTGCAGTGCAGTCACGAACACTTACTATTTGAAGCTTTCGTCACATAAATGTAGGTAATACAATTAAAGAATTAACAATTGCGCGGGTGGTTGTAACAATTCTTTAAATAAAGTTTGCGATCTTGAAGCAAACATCAATCCTATTGTATTTAGCCAATTTTCGAACAACATAGCATAGTACATGTGACTGACGATAGTTTTTCTATGTTGTCTGACGACTGGTTAACTACAATGGGTTGTTGTTTACTTAATCTCTTGAAGACCCGATTTAAAGAATTGTTACCACCACCCACGCAATCCCCTGGGATTGTTTAGTTCATTGTATATAAATATATATATATATATATATATATATATATATGAATTTGTTCAGCTTTTGCGGTAATATTATCATTTGAGTCAGCCACGTTTAGTCTGAAATACTCTCTGATTCGCGGCGAGTCTGACCAACTTAGCGCACTGAGTGAAAGCTGTCAGCTGCAATAACCTTAATTTTCAACTGAAAAAGTTTTGTACATGAATGTAAACTGGTGAATTGGGTGTGTGCTCGCGTGCACGTGTATTTACACCTTTCGTGCATTTCCTGCTTCCTACGTTTTAAATAATGTAATTAATCCAAACTATTTCCCTTTTCTTATAAAAAAAATCACCATATGAAGTACTTGCCTTTGCAGTCGAGTTAAGGATTGGCATAAAAATGGCGCTATTTATTGTGTTGTATTTACCCGCTTTGAAATAAATTCCTGGTCTTTCGCGTACGTTTTACATCGAAATCCGATCTTCTGTTCATATTGCATGGCCTGAACGTTAGTAACACTCAGTTGATGTCTATTCTGCCATTTTTGCGATATTCATCGATTTGGTTTAACGGCCGCCGTTCTCTTCAGACGAATTGACTAGGCTAACTGAGTTAAAATTAAACTAATATCATATTCTAATTCTGTTTTTAAGAGTTTATAGAGAGGTATCAATAGATATACGATTTGTATACTTGTGCAATAAAGTTGTAAGATATTAAGAGTAATACCTACTTTGGCGCCAAGTTTTTAAAGAAGAATTGGCATATTTATTGTATCTGTGCTTCTTCGTCATCATTGCTTCCATTTATATTTAGTTGAAATTTTTTCCGTTTCAATTTTAGATCTTTGATTAAATCGAGATCAATTGAACAAAGAATTTAGTGCTAATCTCTTTGTAATATAATTTGGTTGTCACTGAGAGATCTGCAAGATATTTACTCTGAGAGTCAGTCGCTTTAAGTATTAAAAGTCAAGTAGCTTGAAGCACCGTGGGATATTTTTGTAGTAATTCTGACGTTGATTGTTACATCATCTATGAACCTTTCTTTATTGATAGAACTAATAATTTTGGTAAACATTAAGGAAATGCAACTTCAGTGATGGTTAATGTTCTTTTTCTTAATAGGAGCCTCTGTCATACCTGATTCTGGAACATGAACTCTCAGCCACGATAGACTTTCAATATATTTTTACTGAAATGCAACTTTGGGTTCTCTCGCTTTTTCTGATTCTTCAGATTCATTCTCTAAAGAAAAATTCCATAATCTTTTCTTAATGTATCAGTTAATTGCTAAAAAAAATAAATGTTTAAATTGGGAAACTATGAAGTTAATTCATTTTTTTGTTTAGATTCTGTATTAAATTTGCGGGATTATGTATTTTATGTCAATGTTTTTTAAAAAAAATTATTTGCATGCAATGAAATGGAGTCTATTAGAATATTTTCTTTCAGTGACGCTTTTGCTATCACGAGTGTCTTAAACGTTATTCTCACGGGGCAAACTAAACTGTCTATACGATGCTGCATGAAATCCAAACAAGGGGCATGACTGTTGGATTACCTTGCAACGTCAAAGAAATAATTTTGCCGTTTCCTTGTTGAGCCTGATTAATACTTTTATTAATGTACTTTATCACATACATCTATTTCTTTAATTTCAGGCAAATCATCGCTTGCGCAGGGATTTCTTCAACAAAATCTTACCACTCCTCCTGAGATGTTGACTCTGACCTTTGTGTTGTTCGCCCTCAATATGCTGAATATTGAATTACTTCAGTTGAAGCAGGTTGCACCACCGGTTAGCAAAAGTAATTCAGCTGGTCATTGGTCGCTAAATGCTGAAGAACAAAAGCTGTTGCTTCGGAATAGGGATAGATTAACGTTAATTATTCGTGGAATTGGATATGCTTCCACTCTTATGCTATGTGGCTCTTCTTTGATTGTACCAAAAGTAAGCCTCGTTGCGTTTATCTAATCTTTCCAGTTCATCGTACTATTAATTCAGAATTTTAATTTATTCTACCAAATTAAGCATTATTGCTGCTTTCTTATTTTCTATTTATACACACTTCATATTAAATATATATTTGATAACAATATAATACATTTAACTTATTTTTTTATTACCCCGCGCGCTTTTGGAAATAAAAGTACTGAACGAAACTAGATCAATTTAATGGATCATAAATAGAGAAAATATTTGCTATTATAAGGCGGATCTTATGCTTCCTGAGACATCAATATCTAACTAACATTTATTGGCAGGATTTAATTGGAATTCCGCCTGCGAAGATTATGAAAACTACTTGATGCCTATCCAATACGACTGACACCAGTCTAATTAGTTAATTGAACGAACATTGACTGCACGAGTGGTGATAAAAATAACTTGTAAGTTTGCGATCTTGATATGAACACATGATCCATTATTCAAATTCACTTGTCAGTATAAACTAAGTGTTGCATAGTGTGGAAGAGGCAATTCATCCAGTAGATCGGTTTCGTCCTTATTGGGAATTCATCAGGTACTGTCCAGAATTTGCCGCGGACAGGGCTCGAACCTGGGCACGTAAGCTTTGGAATCTGGTGCTCTAACCAATGAGGGTTTTGCACCCGTCGCTCAGTGGTTAGAGCACCAGATTCCGAAGCAGATGTGCCAAGGTTCGAGCCCTGTCCGCGGCAAATTCTGAACAGTACCTGATGAGTTCCCAATAAGGACGAAACCGGTCTACAGACTTCGTATATATATTATTTATAGTGAGTTAGCTTTAAAGTCGCATTGTGGAAGACTTCATATGTAGTTAGGATCACTACTGCAGGTTTACGCATTCGTAAAGGAGATTCTGTCCTCCTATTTTTCCACGTTCCTCACCCAAATATATTGTGGATAAAGTGCATAATACGGCTCCTACTGAACCAAAAGAATGTGCGCGATATTATACTTTCTGTTCATGCTATTTTTGTTTGTCGTCCTGGTCATATTTGAGCTAAT
>JAQBSW010014029.1:0-12504 GCA_029291075.1 Eudiplozoon nipponicum
TTAATTCAGATTTCTTGAACTGCAATTTTAATTTTAATTAATAGTGAACGACACAAATTAATGGCCGACATATTGCGTAAATTAAATTCAATTTTATTTACGTTGCACCAATGAGAAAAAAGCGAAACTTCCCGTTAACCAATAGTGTGCAAGTAGACATATATTACAATGGCATGGCTATTTAAGCACGGCAAATTCACCATGCAGTTCAGTTGGCGCATTTGCCTTCTGTTTTGCGTTACGTGTGCGTGCTGTCTGCTGTCATTACATACGCTGGTTATTGGATGGTCTTCACCAACAATTGGCAACATCTGTGACACATCTTGTTGCTGTACAACCAGCGAGACGAGCCAATTAATGCAGAACTTCAACGAAGTTTCCACATCGAGATTACAACGCAACAACAGAAGGAACCACAGCCAGAGTCAACCCAAGGCTCTAGGATATCTTCACACTGAAGGATCATTCTCGGCATTTGCCGGAGAACGCAGGACAAGCCCTGTTAAGGGCCTCCTATCAGAAAAATATCTCTATATCCATAGCATTTTAACCGTGTTTGTAACGTCGTACGGCATTTACTTGAAGCTGGGGGCGTTTACAATAGGGTTTTTTATTAAATATACACACCCGCGCGCAAGACGCAGGGAACATGCGGTGGAATATAGTGTCATAGTGGATTTATTTCTTTTCGTTGTATTATTCGCCATTTTTACAAGTGACTTATTGCTCGCATCTAATTCTACCTATCTGAATTTTGGAGTACAATGGATTATTATAATTAAATAAGTTAAAATCATAGCAAACAGTAAATTAATTATTTGTGAAGTCTTTTTATTGAAGTTTTTACACGATTTTGATCTATTTATTACCAATGAAAACTTTTACCAGTGACTTTACTCATATCGTCACATATTTTCAATCGGTTACATGTATTAACCACAATTCAGACATTTGTGAAAGAATAATTGCTTGTGCATAAGATATTCAACTTTGTGAACAGTATTTACTTCTTTTGCCGTCTAGAGCACGGACAATTTTGTTTGACTGTGAATTGTGTATAAGACATTCAATGGTGTTAACAATATGTCATTTTATTGCCGTCTAGAGCACGGACAATTTCGTTTGACTGTGACTTTTGTATAAGGCATTCAATTTTGTTAACAATATTTCATTTTATTGCCGTCTAGAGCACGGTCAATTTGGACTAACTATGAATTAGCCTTGCTATTGTAACGACACAAATTAATGGCCGACATATTGGGTAAATTAAATTAAATTTTATTTACGTTGCACCAATGAGAAAAAAGCGAAACTTGCCGTTTAACCAATAGTGTGCAAGTAGACAGGGCATGCTATTTAAGCACGGCAATTTACCATGCAAGTGATTTGTGGCATTTGCATTTTACCTTGCGTCACGCGTGTGCGTTCTGTCAGCTGTCAATACCTACGCTGGTGATTTGATAGTTTCACCAACAATTGGCTACATCCGTGACTCATCTTGTTGCGGTATAACCAGCGAGACGAGCCAATTAATTGCAGAACCTGTACGACGGTATCCACATCGTGATTAAACTCTACAATAAGAACGACAACAACCAGAGTCCACCCAAGGTTCTAGGACATCTTCACACTCTGAATAATTCAGAAGAACGCACGACTAGGCCCTCTTAAGGGCCTCCTATCAGTACCAAATCTCTATTCAGAGCACCTAAACCAAGTTTGTAACGTCGTACGGCATTTACTTGAAGCCGGGGCGTTTACAAAATTGGCGACCGCGTCGGGATATTGATTATTGTTCTGATTTTTTTGGTGTAAATAAAATTGACTTCCTTTTTCATTTATTTGGGATAAATAGATTAACATTTGCGTTTTCTTTACCCTAATCGTGGTCTTCTGGGAATTTTGTTGGGTGTATAGTCGTGGATTTGTGTTGAATTGTTTTTTGGGGGATATAATAATAATACTTTGGCATCAAAGGCCAACTGGGCCTCTGTTCATCTTTCCTACGTACAAAAGGACACCGTACGTACTCGACAGGCCCAATTGCGGATTTTTGGAAGAAGTTACTGTGACGTGCTTTTGTTCTGCGCTCATACACCTGTAAAAGCTTTTTGTGGGTAAGCGTTTCGTTAAAGTATATTTATATATTTTTATATTGCTTATAAATTTATGCTTTTAAGATCCCGTAAGTTTGTTAGAATGTCAGGTCCAATTTTAGATATTGATGTTCCTGTTTGGGATGGAGATAGTGAACTATTCTTTATGCGCGTAGACTCCGCTTTCTCCCCGTTTCCTGATTATGACAGTCATCAAAAACTGTCAAAGGTTTTTGCTAAACTACCTTCTGAATTGCAGCGACGGATTTATCCTAAGCTTGAGGCCATTAGGAAGCTACCTAATCCCATTTTGGGCCTACAAAACGAAGTAGAATCCTTGCTTGGGCCCACAGAGACTGAGCAGATAATAAACAAATATGTGCAGTTTTTACAAGTGACTTATTGCTCGCATCTAATTCTACCTATCTGAATTTTGGAGTACAATGGATTATTATAATTAAATAAGTTAAAATCATAGCAAACAGTAAATTAATTATTTGTGAAGTCTTTTTATTGAAGATTTTACACGATTTTAATCTATTTATTACCAATGAAAACTTTTACCAGTGACTTTACTCATATCATCACATATTTTCAATCGGTTAAATGTATTAACCACAATTCAGACATTTGTGAAAGAATAATTGCTTGTGCATAAGATATTCAACTTTGTGAACAGTATTTACTTCTTTTGCCGTCTAGAGCACGGACAATTTTGTTTGACTGTGACTTGTGTATAAGACATTCAATTTTGTTAACAATATTTCATTTTATTGCCGTCTAGAGCACGGTCAATTTGGACTAACTATGAATTAGCCTTGCTACTTTGTGTACAATACATATGTGATCATTCGAATTAGCCTTCTCATATCACCCATCGGGAAAAGGCCAGTGATTGATCATAAAATGGATAACAGCAGCCGATTCCAATCATATGTAGGGATAAAATAACCCCGCAAAAGAACTACATATTTGGTGCCCCGTTTCGCCGAACTCATAGCCAGCAAAGAATGTATAAACATCTATAATTTTAGAACTTCAAGCACTTTGGATGCATGCCACGAAGGAAAGTAAATTCTAAGACACATATCACAGAAAAACACCCTCTCGATATCACAATGCTCGAAGACAGCCGTAGGATGACGGGTGAGGACGATGTTACATTGCCATCTATTCTCAACCAAACTTATACACATAAGATGACGTCCAGCTCAGGAAATGCAGGAAGCCCGGTGGCGAGCCCAGCAACAAGCCGCACCAACACATGGACACAGTACAAGATATGCCAATTCAATCCGGACTACCTTGACGAGTTGGTCGACGATATTACTTTGTTGGCCATGGTGTCCAATATAACAGACGAGGGCTCAATTTTTGAGGGCCTGTGTAACAATACCAATGTCTTTCAGACGCAGACTCAAAGATATCCTGCGTCAATACATTGAAGGATCACATTCGCAGCCAAGCCCCGCATAACACCAGACCGGGAAGACAGGCTAACAGGATTTATGAGCCATATGTCTCTAGGTAGCCGCACGCCTTCCGAGCTATACAGGGAGCAGAAAGCCTCTGAATTCAACCTGCCCGAGGAAATATTGATGCGACTATACATTCAGAAGCTTCCTCCGGCACTTCAAGAGATGGCCACGTTTCTGCGCGAATCCGTTGAAGTGCTAGACAACGTACTACCCGCACATCTAGACAAGTGGTGGAAGAAACACCACTGCAGCTCACCTCACGACTGTCCGAGACTGAATCCACATCATCATCATCACCAAAAAATGTCACCGATGTGCGCCTCATCAGCCTGCTCGAGAACTTCATTGTCAGTCCAAATTAGGCCTCAGTCAATGTCATCCACTAAAGACGCGACCAGAGCAAGCGTGACCAGCGTCGACCACCGTCCAGAAAGTGCACCAGGAGGTAGACGTCCAGAGGCCGGGCCTCAGTACCACAGCTACTTGTGGAGTGGTGTAAGAATTACTGCAGCTATGGCCACTCCACACGTTATTGCCTCAGAAACGGCTGCACATTCCCGCGCACAGACGCGACGTCTAAGTGGTCGCGGTCACCTTCTACAACTCAGGATGATCCGCCAATGGATGGTTCGGAAATCTGCTGGAGTCAGCATCCTCTGAGACAGTAGAGGCTGATCACGCCAAGATAGTTGGCCACCCCACGTCTGATGGTTCGAAGCACGTTGCTTTCACGGTAGAGCATGATCAAACTATTGTCTTTACAGCGACGGCTCCAGTCAAGTTATGCTTCAAAAGCCCAAATGCCAGCAACCAGCCCATCGTCAGTTGCCACTATTCACATCCTTCCTTACCCGTGACGCAAAGTCTGGCGAATTATTTCTCATAGACACTGGATCAGATGTAAGCTTACTACGCCACAATTATTTCGAACCCACCCACCCAGTCGACACCAGCAGTCTGACCTGCGCCAATGGCTCCAACATAGCGACGTTTGGGGTACGAGTACACACAATCTCGTTCTCCAACTCAAAAAGATGTTTCAATTATCCGTTCATCATCGCCAAAACGACACGAAACATCATTGGACGAGACTTCCTCGAACATTTCGACCTGACCATCCGTCCAAGAACGCGAGAGATACGCACTGCAGACAATCAGTTGCTTACATCAGCGCTAAAACATACGACTCGCGCCAAAGCAGTCTCATCCATACAGCTTATTCCTCCAGTTCCTCATGTACCGCAACTGGACGATGCTCTGAAACGTCATGAAGAAATTTTCAAACCTATTTCCTTCATGCCCGATCTCAAGAGGAAACGTGCCATCACAGCTCATCGTATCATCTTATCCAAACCACTTCCTCATCCTCCACGAGCACGTCCATTGGCACCACACAAACATAAGGCTGCCGAGCAAGAATTCGCCACACTACGTCAACAAGGCATCTGTACACGATCCAGCTCACCTTTTGCGTCGCCTGTGGTAGTAGTACCAAAGAGTGAACCAGAGACATTCAGAGTGTGCGGGGATTATCGTATTCTCAATTCTTGCACACAGTCTGATTCGTACATCCTGCCAAATCCGGCCGACCTACTCCGATCTGCTATCGGTCATGCTGTGTATTCGAAACTTGACTTAGTAAAAGCGTACTATCAAGTACCGATGAACAAAGACTCAGTAGCATATACTGCACTCAGATTCACCAGAGGTGGAACGCAGGAATATCACTATATGCTATTCGGTCTCAAAAATGCCTCGCAAACATTCCAACGCGTTATGGAAGAAATACTAGATGGTCTACCATTTGTAATTCCATATCTAGACGACATCCTGGTATTCTCCAACTCAATGTTCGAACATATACAACATATTGAGATCCTGCTCACACGTCTAGCAGACTATGGCCTCCTACTTCATGGCAACAAATGCGTCTTTGCACAGAAATCAATTGAATTCCTCGGTCATCAAATTTCCGAAGATGGCATGACACCTATACCTGCTAAGGTTTGTGCTATTCAAGATCTACAGCCTTCAACCGCCGTTCGAGCATTACGACGATTCTTGGGCAAGATGAACTACTATTCTCGATTTGTACCCTGCCTTGCCAAGATTCTGGCACCTCTTCACAAATATCTCGTGCCAGAAAGCCGTTTTGTCAAGAAATCACAACTGATTTAGCTCAACGTGGACGACATGCAGGCTTACGAGGATGCCAAAAGGGCCTTATGCAAAGCAACCATGCTACATTCTCCTGATTGGTCTCAACCTTTTGAATTGATCACCGACGCATCCGACGTTGCCATTGGCGCAATACTTCAACAGTCCATCAATGGCATACACCGACCTATCGCGTTCTACTCGCAAATACTACAACCTCGTGAGACCCGATATGATACATTAGGGAAAGAGTTACTCACAATCTACGGGTCGATGCTACACTGCCAAACCTACCTGGATGACCGAAAGTTCAAGATCTACACCGTCAACCTTCCTTCACTCCCGATGCTCAGAGGAAATAAAGAGTATTTATATTCCCGACGTGTCGACTCAAAACTTACACGAATACACGAGTATGAATATGAAGTCACTCACGTCAAAGATCAGAAATCGTAGTTGTAAGCCACCCAAGCGGTCCAACAGAACTCTGTGCTTCTATCCTGTGTCCTTCACCTATAAGTACTCCGGAATTGCAAGCAATACAACAAGAAGATCCAAATGACCCACTTTCCCACGATGTTGACCTATGAGGCGGCAAAGAAACGATTATTCTACCTCCATACAGTTTTTCTGACCACGGGCTGACACCCGACAACTCATCAGCAACCGAGCTAGCTAGGGTCGTTACGCCGCCGCGAGATATAGAGGAACCAGAGTCAGTGTCGACAGAGCCAACAGCAGTGTTTACTCGTTACGGCAGAGCCATAACACCTCCTGTAAGGTTAGGCCCCTCCATTGTGTACTAATTTTCATTGTCAGGGGGTGTATGTAACACGCGGCTCCGCGTTACAACCCCACGAAGGTCAATTTTGACAAATATAGTTCTCTTTAAGGTCATATAGTCTAACTCTGTTTTTACACAATATTTCTCTTAACAGTGATTTTAGCAACAATCACTGTTAGTTTCAAGCAGTTTAAATCGAGATTTCTTCAACTGCAAATTTAATTTTAATTAATAGGGTTTTTTAATAAATATTCACACCCGCACGCAAGATGCAAGTAACATGCGGTGAATTATAGTGCCTCTGTGTTCAAATATTAGATTTATTTAGATTATATGCATTAACGACATTTTACACAACTACTAACAGTTCAGTCATGATTATAATCATCCAAACTTCAGGTGTTTCACAATCTCTTATCTGAAACTGTATAGTTCAATGGATTTTGTATTTTATCATTCAAAACCTAGCAAACAGTGGAATTATTATTTCGGAGCTTAATCATGAAAGTTTTTACACGATTTCTATCCTTCAATTATCAGTGACAATATTTATTGTGCTTCGTCTCATCAATTATCAGTGACTTGAAAATAATTTGCTAATCAGTCTGGATTTATATCATCGTACTTTTTCAATCATCACGATTCAGCCGACTGTGTTTCTAGTGATTACTTGTGCATAAGACATTTAATTGTGTTGACCATATATAATCTTGTTATCGTCTAGAGCACGGACTTTTTTGGATTAAATGTGGATTGATTCATGCATTGCAACATAAAATTCAATAAACATCTGATAAAATGGATGAGTCTTCTTACTTCACCCTTCGGAAAAAGGTCAGGGATTAATCATGGGTCCATGGAATTGTAAGAGTAGGATATTATTACTAAATAGACAGCTACCCCGCAAAACCTATTACAATAACTGCAAAAACCTCCTCCAAAATAATTTGCTTGTGCGCTTTGTTGAAAATTTGAAGCAATTTTAGTGATTACGAATTATTCTTAAGGAAAAGGAAAATATGATCCACGTATCGTATGAATTGAGCACATTTACCTATGTCACTTCTTAATGATGCGTTATTTATCAGAAAAATTACAATAGATAAAAGATATCACAGCACAAGTCCATTAATTCTCATATAAGTAAGTCTCCATAATTTTGTTATAGATAATATAAATACCTGAAATCACTTCAGTAATACCACTGTGTAAGCGATATCAAATTTTGATACGATTATATATAATAAAGACAAAAACAGTCCTTTTAATTAATCGTTTTTGATACGATAATTAATTATACAAATAATAATAGATATTCAATCCAATCAAACCACATTCCCATTATATTTAATAAAAAATTTTTCTTCTTCATAGCCACAAGTGTATTCAACGCTCTTCTCTCGGAAATAAAGCTCCTATCACATCACTAATTTAAAAAAACGGCTCACAATCACTTCTTTAACATATTCCTATGCGAGACGACTGATTATCCAGTTTTGGATCGTGATGTCTCTTCTGGCTAGCCTCTTCTTTCAACTATTCGCCTCTGAATCTCAAATTCAAATAAGGACTCACCGATACAATTTCTATTCTCATATTAATTCTACCGCATCCAAATATTGATTGCTGTGTCACAATTTGCTCTATTACATCTCTTCTTTTTGTTTCAGCAAACAATCGGAAACTCAAAAAGCCTACTGAACCATTTGGCATCTATCGGACGTTGGTTCCTCCACGCTTTCCATCAGCCGTAATCTCGCTCAGCTGAAGTCAGTGATTCCTGCACGCGACACTGGCATGCAGACTCTCTTCTTTCTAGTCGATATTTCCGAGTCCAATGGAATCTCTTTTCCATCAAAACGAACTATCACAAAGTTGATGATGAGGACATCTCTTTCTTAACTCCCTCCTCCCCTATGGTTATATACTTTGCTAGTCACAATTACATTCAACTTTATATATCATACTTTTGATTTGTACCTCATCATTTCAACTGTTGGGCTTTACAATGAAACAATAAGTAATAGCGCAGATGGTAGTATCAATTCTTTAAATCAAGTTTGCGAGCTTGAATTCAACATCAACCCCGTTGTATTTAACCAGTTGCCGACTGGCGGTAGTTTTGTTATGTTGTTCGGCGACTGGTTAAATATAATGGGATTGGTGTTTAATTGAAGCTCGCAAACATGTTTTAAAGAACTGTTAGGCTTGTTGGCTTTTATTGCCAAATAAATTTATTATTATTATTTTTATTATTATATTTATTATTATTATTATTGTTGTTGTTGTTGTTATTGTTGTTGTTGTTGTTGTTGTTATTATTACTATTATTATTATTATTCCTCGTGGGTTTCTGATCCGATAATTGGTACAATCCGAATGTATTATTATACATAAGTGAGAACCATGACTATCTTTTTTTTTAAATTTGTAATGATAACTACTATAATGATATAATGTATCGGTTTTCCAATTTAGCAATACAGAGAGAAGATATTTTGCTGATCACATTTTTCCTGGTTTTTTTTCAACCATGAGAATATAATGTCACAGTCAAAATACAAAAGATTAATGGGATCGTATATTTTTCCTAGTTTAGTACGTAAAAATTTGTAAGATATATTATAAATTTTTGAATAAGACAATATCTTTCCCGTAATCTGTCCCATCAAAGGCGAAGAGCGCCAAATTTCCAGACCTCGTTCCTAATCAATGAACCTTTCTTAATGGATTCCTATAGGCTCCCCTCCACTGATTCACGTTTAATACTTTTATATAATAGCCCAGCCTCCGAAACCATAAAGTTTGCAGTGATATGAAATTTAATCTGCTGGTATATATAATGCAGATCACAGAGCTAAAATATTTCACATATTTGATTTGTACAGATTCTATCTTGTTTGACAAAACTGTTTTCATTTAGCTCCAATAAGCGACGCCATATTTCAGTATCGGCCTAATCCAGATAATATACATTTGGAATTGAATCTCATACGATAAGACATTTCTCTTCATTGGCGCCAATCTGTTCTTAGTACAGCTAACTACTTATTCATAATGTCTCCTGCAGAAGGTACACATTGAATAATTATACCTAAATCCTTGACTTATTACTGAAGTTCGATCTCAAATACAGCATTAATTCCAGCATCACGAAAATAAAAATCATTAAATTCTGACCTATTAACGTTGCTTAATGCTGCCGATTTTTTTACTATTTATTCTCGACCCTAATATCATTTAATACCTGCTCAGTACATAAACATCTAATTGTACGTTATTTTTTTAGAGAACCCGATATTTTTTATCTATTGGACAGATGATTTTTAAATCATCAGAAAATTTGCAAACTCGAACTGAAGGATCCTAGTTTGCAAATGCACGAATATGATTTTAAATAAAATTGTTACCAAGCTTGATCCTTGTGAAATTCAACTTGTAATTTTTGGTGATCTTTATATCAAATTATTCACATGAATACTCTATTATATAAGTAATACCCAAGAAATCTAAGGATATTCGGATCGATATCCAATAAATTAATCGCCTACATTATAACATTAAAAGCTTTTCAGATATCAATAAACTTAATGCATACAACTTTTTCGCATTGAGGCTAATTAAATGCTTTCGCATGGAGAGAATGGTAGTAATTTTCGATCGATCTATCAAAAAACCGGGTTGTTTTTTGTCTCAGGATCAACCGGAAGCTTAGATTCTAAACGATATAGTATCAATCGTTCTATTATCTTCAAAAAGATTGGCTAATAGAAATTAGTCTATAATCACTGGCACGTGTTGTCTTATTTACGTTTGACAACGGTTTAGCCACAATCGTTTGGATATCGATTGGCATTTTCCATCCTTCAATATTCCGTTTATAAAGACGCAGATCGCATTCATAAAAGTTAAGGGTAATTATAATAAGTCATCATTCGATATACCAAGGTGCTATTTTTGTTTATTATATTTTACATATGTAAACGTCCCAGGTTCAAGTAAATGCCTTTCGAGGTTACAAAGTCAGTTAGGAGCCAAGGATAGCTGAGTTAGTACTGTTGAGGGTCCTTATTAGGGCCGGTATTGCATTCTCCGGCAAATACTGAGAAAGTCAGTTAGTGTAGCAGTGTCTAGAAATGATCCTAGACACTTGAGACCAGCTCTGGTTGACTGAGTTGTTGTTACTTCTGTTTTGGCGTTGACATCCGTGTTGATTGATTAGCGGAGTAATCTCGTTGTAGATCTGCAGCAACTGGCACACTGAAGAGGTCAAATGTAGATGTTGCTCCGTCTCACTAGTTGTGGAGCAACAAGATTGGCGTGACTGAAATTGTCAATGTGTGTGTAAGGAAAGTCCAAAAATCAGCGTAGGTGACGACAGCAGACAGCCCGTACACGTAGCGCACAGCAGAAGGCAAACGCAACAACTGACTGGCATGGTAAATTCACTGTGCTTAAATAGCCTTAAATCGAAAGCTCACACGCCGTTGGTTAATGAAAAATTTTGCGTGTTTTTAATTGGTGCAGCATAAATTGAATATTATTTTCATTTAAGCAATATGTCGGCGAATTGTTCTTTAGCTAGTATGTGCTCGACGTTGTGGTCATGATATTCGTAGAGTGGTCATTGTGCAACTGATGAAGTTGAAATATGCATTGAAAGTGGCCTGTACCATGATATGATACTGATAACTACTTAGTGTTGCTCCAAGTAGCTGGTCATACCAAAATAGGCAATGTGAGCTCAGGTGTGAACCATAAGTTACAATGTAAAAATATATACATGAAAATCAAAAGATAACGGCAAAAAATGTGTACTCGAGCATTGCCAAAGAGATGGCATAATACCAAAGAACTGTTCAAAAATGCTACACAATTGTTAGCTAAGAACAACTGGTTATACCACGTGAGACAAGTGAGTGTGAGAAAAAATGAATCATGTGGATTCATAGGTCACGTTGCGTGACATAGGGCGCAAGTGGTGTGCGTAAAGTTAACTATTTGATACGTAAAATAACGAAAAATTAATGTTAAAACATATCAATTACGCGTTATGCAAGTCAAGCTATTGCTAGGTTGAGATTGTAGACAGAACGAGAGTGAGACGTGTGTAGAAGGTTGAATGCTCCCAGGATCAGGCGGTTCGATAAACGGTTTCAACCTGTCTATGCTTACTGATGTAGGCGTCGCGCCTTGCATAATAATGAAGAATTTGGGCTGTCTGAGCAAAATTGGGTAAGGACCGCGATACTTTGGTTGTAGTGGTGCAACAGCAGTGTCGTTGCGAACGAGTACTCTCAGGCAGCTGTGGCGATGCGGGAGAACGAAGACTGGACAAGGCGTATGTGTTGGCTGCTGTTCAGACATGTTACCGAAATGAAGTAGGAAGCGGGTAGCATCGTCTTGTGGGTCATTTTGTGTGGGTAGTAGACGTAGGAGCTGACTAGGCAGGAGTAGATCCATGCCATACAAGAGTTGTGACGCAGACGTTTTAATGGATTCACGAGTACGGGAACGCATCGACAATATTTCCATTAATGGACGAGGATGCTAAAGCAGCTTTTAGTTCCCTAAGCATTCTCACTACCATACCGTTACTTTGGGGTTGGCAGGTAGTCGTCTGACGTAAGGTGCATCCCATGTACCGCAAGATGGTTCTGAAACTATCCGATGATAAGCTAGTGCCTCTATCAGTGATGACCTCATTGGATACACCATAATGAGATACCCATGCAGAGATAAAACCGTTAGTTACTTCGTCTGCAGAAGTGGTGCCAAGAAGTAATGCCGCAGACCAAAGTGTAAAACTATCAATCATATTTAGAAGACAAATGAAACCTTGAAAATTTGTCAGATGAACTATGTCGATGTGGACGATGTCTAGGCATGAAATAGCTTGGAAATGTTGCAACTTAGAACGAGTGTGCCGTGTGATCTTGTTTTTCTGGCAAATGGCACACTCGGAGACCCATCATTTAGCGTTCTACCT
>JAQBSW010014030.1:0-12499 GCA_029291075.1 Eudiplozoon nipponicum
TGTGTAGTGTAGTGTGCGGCAGGATAGCTCAATGGTTAGAGCACCAGATTCCGAAGCAGACGTGCCCAGGTTCGTATCCTGTCCGCGGCAAATTCTGGCCAGTACTTGATGAGTTCCCAATAAGGACGAAACCGGTCTACTGGATGAATTGCCTTTTCTACACTATACAATTCTTAGTTTATACTGACATATGTAAGTAATTAATGGGTCAGGTGTTTATATCAAGACCGCAACCTTGATTATAATAACGTAGTGTTTGTTCTACAATTTCATATTGGGGATGGTTAGTTGGAACTTTATGTGCTAAGTAAACAAATTATGTCAATTTTAAAAGGCCATTTGAGGAACTCAGCTATTAATGTTTAAAGTAAACATAAACAAATTCCTGTCTTATGCGTATTTGTTTACATTTACGTAAATGTTAATAAATGATCATGTTTTCAAATCATTGGTCTATGTCAATTTCCAGCCTGCACGCACATCTCATCGACTGAAGGTGAACTCATTAAATGTTCCTCATATTATAGTCCATGAAACATATTAAGGTTAGATAATCAATTTCACAACATATCAAATACTTATTAATTTTTTTATTATTTTATGAAAATAACAGATGTCAGATATAGTTATAAATCGATCTGTAAACGGGATATTTTCACTTTTGAACTGATATTACGTCGACGCTAAGTCAATGCTTAATAAATATTATGCTCACGTCCCTTGAATAACGCCTCTTGCGTTCCATTTCTTAAATGAAACTTTCTTTGCTGCAAGTAAATATGGGAAATGTTTTTTACCGCCGACATTGAAAGGTTGCAGAGTTTGTCAGCCAATTCCATTTGATATATTGAATCTGGTGATTAGTAAAGAATAGTCTTGCTAGGAATGGGCGACCTGGTGTGTATTTACATCCCACACATAACTTTGAATTTCAGGGTTTTGCGGCAGTGATGCATCAGTGTATTGTGCTGGTGCAACGCTGGCGAGTTTCATAAGCGCGGTATCCACATTGCTTGTTTCCAAGTGTGCATGATTTCTTTCACAATGACAGTTAGATAATTTTTTTATCTAGAACTAATATATATGCAATTGTGTATTAGTTGTTGCGCACCTAGTAAAAAATAGTTCAAATGCGACCAGTAGGGTAAACCAAAGACAGCATTAACGGAACATTTACTCTCGTCCACATTCTTTTCTTGCTTACAGGCGACTCATGAATAGGAATCGGTATTACGTCTTTCACCCACTATGTATTTGAGTGAGGAATGTGGGAAAATAGGACGGTACCGTTCTAATACCGTCTACCACAAATGAGTCGCCAGTAAGCACGAAGCGAATGTGCATGAGATTATACGTTCCGTTCATGGTTTCGTTGGTTTATTCTTCTGGTCAACTAATTTGGTGCTAGGTACGCAACATCTAATACACAATTATTTCACATTGTGCCTTATTTGTACCTGGTTCACGGGCAAATGTGTGTTCCGACCCAGAATTACTTCCTCAGTACTCAAGTGTCACTTGATTGGGCGAAAATCTAAAGTCGGGAAGAAATATCTGATTAATTCTGGCTTGTTGACATTGGTTGTTCTGGAGCCCGGTTTACGAGAGATCTCGATTTCAGTTACTGAATACGTGAAAAATAGGAATGGTGCTGCGCTATTAATAATCGAACAAAGCGACAATCAAACACATCGCTTTTAAATTTTAAATAATGCAGAGTAAGCGAATATGTACCAGTATTTGGAGGCTATTGATATAAATATATGCTGTCAAGAGATGTGGTTACTTACAGCATATTTGTAATATAAATAAGGAATTTAAGGTTATGCGGCTGTGAAGCATCAGAATATTATGCACTTTATATAAAACTAAGCACCAAGTCCAAAAATTCAGATGTTCCACTATTATGATATTTGATTCAGCTGGCCACGAATTACACAAACCTCCAGAAATTATCCTACTTCCGGGCGAGCTGAAACATCCATTATACCAGCATCAACAAACACTCCATCGGATTGGCAACAAGCCTAGGTAATGTCAGTTGCGCAAACGGAATTTCTATCACATTAGCAGTGACAGAAATTGTGCAGCATTGTGAGGGATCAACACTGCAATCAGCACAAGAAAGTCCAAATAAATCTCATGGACAATGCAATGGGAATGACATCATATAGGTAAAAACATTCGTACATTCAATAGCCTATAAAGCCAGTACCTGGTCAAGACTCAATACATCAATGCAAGAATCATTAGATATCAAGCATCATTTTGTAATATAATAATAATGATCCCCACATACACACACATACATACACACTCACTATAATAAATCCGCAATGAACCACCAACAAAGAGAAGTTAAACTGCAGATCAGACAAGTTTTCATCAACGTAGTCAAATGAAGGAATGTAATGTGTAGATGAGCATCCTTGAAATAAGCCTGCCATTGTCCACTATAAACACGCACTTTATTATTAAATGTGTTTTCTCTTCATATTATATATATATATATATATATATATATATATATATATATATATATTTAATGAAATAAGTCAAATTAACACGTAAATAACCTTTTTTATAAGTAAATATTTTGATTTTAAAATGCGCATAGCATCTTATTTATCTCGTTGTAGCATGCAGTAAGATCGTACAATTTTGTTTAAATGAGGATTTCCATCAATTTGTTCGTATTGCCTTGGAAGTTATATCGCAGACATTTTGGCAGCACTGCTTAAAAGACCTAGTTTTCTTCATACCGGATTTTTCGAATAATGGAAGAGAGAAGCCAGGCTAATAAAGACATAAAATTTAAAGTGGAAGAAAATTGAACGCTGCACTTTCTGGAAAATGCTTACTGATGAAAACTTATCAACACTTCGCAAGACGTTTACCGATAAAGTATGTTCGTTACAAACATGCGGTAAAGCATATAAAAGGTTTGGAGGATCCGATATGAAGCTCTCTGTTTCAGTACTACGTTTTCAAGACTACATGGGTTGGGAGCTGCTTATCTGTTTTTTCCTACAATTTATATTAATTGTGGTTTAATCTTTATTAGACAGTTCGCCTTCTCGCTTTGCTGATGATCATGAAAAATGGAAACACACCAGTACGTGCTGACTGTCGGTAATTTTGTCACGTTGGTGATTGGTTTTACATAATAGATATATCACCTGCCGTTCAATCTATGGATAAATTGGCTTTTCTACATTATACAATGCTTAGTTTATGCTGAAAAGATCGCAAACTTGGTTTAAATAATTGTTATCACCGCCCGTGCAATCAATATTCATCTAATTATATAAATGTTCAACTCAATACTATGTTCCCAGGTAGCGTGGTGTTTGTTCTATAATGACAGATTGGGAATGGTTAGTTGGAACTTTGGTTCTAACTGTTTGCCATATGAACTCCACGTTTGCTTCGGAATCTGGTGCTCTAACCACTGTGCCACCCTGCCGCACACTACACTACACAAAATTTAAAGATATATACTAACCAGTGTAACTTGATTAGTCTATTTTTCCTTTAGGTGGAGCTCATATGGCTTCCATTTAGACCCAAAATTCCAACTAACCATCCCAACAAACACCACACTACAGGGGGAATTAGTATTGAAACGATCATTTGTATAATTGAACGAACATTGGTTGCGCGGGCGATGATAACAATTATTTTAATCATATAACTTAAAATTGTGTGTAGTGTAGTGTGCGGCAGGGTGGCTCATTGGTTAGAGCACCAGATTCCAAAGCAGACGTGTCCAGGTTCGAGTCCTGTTCATGGCCAGTACCAACAATGACAAAACCGGTCTACTGGATGAATTGCCTTTTCTACACTATACAATTCTTAGCTCATATTGACATATGTAAGTAATTAATGGGTCAGGTACTTATACCAAGACCGCAGCCTTGATTACAATAATTTTTATCACCGCCCGGGCAACTAATATTCGTTTAATTATATAAATGTATATTTCAATACCACTTCTCAAAGTAGTGTGGTGTCTGTTCAATAATGACAAATTTGGGATGGTTAGTTGGCATTTTGAGTCCAAATGGAAGCCATATGAGCTCCACCTAAAGGAAAAATAGACCAACCAAGTTAAATTATCTAGTATATAACTTAAAATTTTGTGCATTGTAGTGTGTGGCAGGGTGGTTTAGTAGCTAGTCCACCAGGTTCCGAAACAGACTTGCCTAGGTTCGAGCCCTATGCGCGGCAAATTCTGACCAGTACATGATGAGTTCTCAATAAGGACAATTTCACCATGTAGTGCATTGTCTGATCAATAATGCAGATTTGGGATGGTTAGTTAGAACTTTTGGTTTAAATGGAAGCGATATGAGCTCCACCTAAATGAAAAATAGACACCAATTTACATTAGTTAGTATATTGCTTAAAATTGTGTGTATTGCAGTGTGCGGAAGGTTGGTTCAGTGGTTAGAGCACTAGATTCCGAAGCAGACGTGCCCAGGTTCGAGCCCTGGCCAGTACATGATGAGTTCCCAATAAGGATGAAACCGGTCTACTGAATAAATTGCCTTTTCTAAACTGTACAATTCTTAGTTTATACTGACATATTTAAGTAATTAATGGGTCAGGTGCTTATATCGAGACAACAAACCTGATTATAACAATTGTTATCACCGCCCGCGCTTTTAATTTTCGTTTAATTATATAAATTAAAACCAGTTTTAAAGATAACGCGGGTATTAGGTTTTAGTCAGAAGTGGTAAATCAAGTGTGTATATAGCCATTAATAAATTTACAACGGGAACACACAATGCTATTATAAGCCTCTTTATTAGCTGATATTATTCTGGTTCAGTCATTGCCTTAACTTGGACGTGGTTTATTGGAATTGCGCAGCGCGATCATCAAATTTAGACTATCCACGGTTTTCTGTCGTGGATGATAGATTTGCACTATAAGTTACGCAAAGATCCACTTGATTCGCATTGCCAAGTAGACGTTTAATTCGTCTTTGTGGTGGCTGGGTGCTGATTCGTACCCTCACTTCAAAGACTTCACATCAATCGTACTAACCACGATGATTAGATCGTACCTCATTTCCAATGGTTAGTACGAATGATGTGGAAGCCGGTGGAGTGAGGGGACGAATTATCCCCCAAGCCACCACAAAGACTAATCTAATGTGTACTTGTAAATGGAGATCAATCGGATCTTTACGGAAACGATAGTGCAAATCTACCACCCACGTAAGAAACACGGGGATACTCTAAATATTACTCGGATTGATTATTACTTATTAATATTACCAATATTTTTTTCCATTTGCTAATGCTCAATCGAATTTTCGTCTATAGATTTTTCCACCACTTTCGCATTCATTATGCTAGACTCCGATTTGATTTCATTTCAGTGTAATACATAAATTTGTACATATTATACTTAAAAAAATTTACTCTACTAGATAACAGTTAGATACTGCTTGTGGCGGAGAACTAATATATATGCAATTATATATTAGGTGTTGCGCACATAGTAACAAATTAGTTCAATTATTATTGCACATTCGTTTCGTGCATACTGGCAACTTATCAGTAGGAGCCGGTATTACGCACTTTAACCACTATATATTTTGGTCAAGCATGTGGGATAATAGGATGATACAATGTCCTATACAAATGTGTAAACCTGCAGTAGTAAAGCTAACATCATATAGTCTACGACAATGCGACTTCAACGCTAACTCACACTATATATATATATATATATATATATATATATATATATATGTATATATCTATATTTATATACCCAGTCTGCAAAGGATACCAGCACTATGGCTATTTGTCAGTAACCGATACCAACATCGTAGTACCGAATCGATACACGTGCTAACACTATGGTTGCCGAGTTGGTACATGGTACCGACACGTTGGATTTCAATGTAAACTATATTTCACCAAATTTGAGGATTACTGTTATATCTTAAATACTGCTACTCCCGTAAATCCATACACTCTGGACTTGAGCGATAGCAGTTATCCCATTTCGCTGTAATCATGACATTCATTTAAATATATAACAGTTAGACACTGTTTGTTGCGGAGAGCTAATATATTTACAATTATGTATTAGGTGTTGCGCACCTAGTAACAGATTAGTTCAATTCTGACCAGAAGGATAAACCAAAGACAGCTTGCTCTAGCAGATGCAATACAAACTTCTGTATTATGTTGAAATATTGGGGCCTTTGCTAGTTTTTTATCCTTCTTTTGATTTTTATTTATTGTATCGTTGTATAGTTATTATGTTCCAATGAAAATTGACTTTATTTCATTCTGTTAGAAACAATTTGCTATAGGGAAATTTTTGGAAATTCTACTTAGCTGGGCCGCTTTTACTGCTTATTCAGTCGTAGATATTTTTGACAATAAAATTCACCGCATTTTGGCCTTTCCATAAGGAAATCTTTTTTTAGACAATTTTTGTGTGACGATCTCCTCAATAGATATTTCATTTTTTCAGCCAATGCTTTATGATTGGAAATGGCAGTTAGGTAACTGGTCTGCAGAACCGGTTAACGAGTTTGTCGAGAATCATTTTCTGCAAACATTTGATGTACAATCGAGCGATGCTTCGAGCGATAGAATTGGATCGATTGCTGACGCCACACTGGACAATATTGAAATAATCTTTCTTCTCACTGGATCTCCTCGAGGTGACATTAAGTTGTTTCAATGTGGTTATACAGACGGTACAACCAGCGGGCGCTTTCTTGCTGGAGAAACTTTCTTTAGAAGCTCGGTTATTTGTCTTCAGTGGTATCCAGTTGACTCAGGAGCGTTTGTTTCTACATCAACCGACAGTACATTGCGCTTGTGGGATACTTCAACGTTGAAAGTGATTGCTCATTTTCATTATAATTATTTTATTTAATGCAAAAAACATTATTTTTAAGCGAAAACGTTAAATGCACACTTAAACATAAACAGTTTTCCTCGTCATCATCATCATCATCATCATTAAGCTCATAATCATCCTGTAATATAACTCACCATCATTATCACGATTATCATCATCACTAACATCATTATCATTATCACCTCGAACATCACCACGACCACCACCATCATTATTATTATCATCATTATTAGCATTTAAATTATTATTACATCACTATTATCATTATTAACACTATCGTCATCATCATCATCATCAAAGTTAGAAATGCAACAGCATTCAATAACTGATGTTCACCACGGCATAACAATAAGGAATAAATGGTAAAATAACAAAATTAGTAGTAGTGGTAGCAATTTTAATATACTAGTAGTAATAATAATTGTTGCGACAAAGCTGATATTTTAAAACAAAATATGGTAGAGAAAGACTGATTTATGAAAGTGTTGCTCTGACTTACATGTTATTTGCTACCCTCGTTCGAAGAACACATAAATTGGGTCAAGTACGTTGTAATGCAAGGCGAGAAATAAAATACAGCTTCCTTGCGGTATTCACAGTATTGCTCTGTTAACTAGATCAAACATCGCAGTCAACTTTTTCATTTTAAGACAAGTATACTAAGAAGAGGAATCTATTATAATTCTAAAACACGATCGTCATCGAGAATGTTTCGATGCCATATTACACCGGATTTCGAACCAAGAGCTATCAGGAGCACATAGAAGTCTTATTGAATGAGCAGATCATACATTTCTCATTTAATTATGATTAGCTTTAGCTATTTCCTTTGTGTGAAAATATTTAAAACTTTTTTATGATACCAATCTATAACTGAATGTGAGAATAATGCTCTATTGGGCAATAGAACTGAAGGCATACACAAAATATCACCAATACAGCGAAGTTGATAGGCCCTATCTGATTGTCTAATGGAAACGCTAGATGACCAGTGTTGCAAATTCATTACTGTTGACCTGTATTAGCTGTGCTTGTTATACAATTGTGGTCGAATTCTCGCAAGCGTTTAAGATCTTTGATTAAAAAAAATCTTAATTAGCGTATAACACAACTGTATGGACAGTTACATTGAACAATCGACCTTTAAAGCAGATTGAGATACTGGAAAAAGCTACTCTACCATTTTCGATTCTCATATTCACCTCGTCAATCAAAATTCATGGGCTATTAATACAGCTATCAAGATGAGTGAACCAATCAACTACTTCCAACTGTTCTTCTTGAGGTCACAGAATTGGAATGATGGATAGCTTATCCTGTAAAAGTATTTTAGATTTATATGGTTTAATTTCATACTGAAGACTGGCTAATGACTTCTAATTTATCCAAGAGAGCCTGATCAGAACTCGGTTGTCGACTGCATTCTAGGTCAACTAATCTGAAAATGGAGACGCCTGTGTTTAGATGAGTATATTTCATGATTGCATCAATTACAATATAATATACACACCATTGTCATTAGTAAAGTTGTGCGATAATTCATTGTGGATCCTAACGTGACCAGAATTTTTTGTTTAGAAATAATATTTAAAAATATATTGGGTAGGCCACTTTTCAACAGAATATAGTTTAGAATATTACGATCTACGGATTAAAATGTACCCTTGAAGTCTAGAAAGACCGCTTTTGTGGGACGGCGATATACATGTCGCTGTTCAAGAACGTGCCTTAGGGTAAAATTATTATCTGTACATTTTTGTCCTAAACGGAATCCGGCTTGTACTTCTATAGTATGTGATTCACACGAAGCGCTGAGATGACAAGATAACTGGGGTCAAGCATGTATCGCAATGGTTATCGTACTAATTATGTTTGGCCTTTTTAATGATAGGAATGGAGGACGACACGCTCCAAACGATCGGTTCAGTCTCATTTTATATATAATACCGAAAAGGTTAGTCAACGCCCTTACAGTTATGTGGCCACCATCCTTAAACTCGGCTGGAGCAGCTCATCGGTTCCTGGATCTTTGCGATGTGTCAAAGATAAGATTACGTTCCGTATTTCTAATTGTTGTGGTTGTTCTATATTGGCGTTCCATACCGTTGATTAAAAGACGCTATTGGAGATCGATACGAATGCAGGTGTCCGAGAAAATTGATTTTTAATTATGTCAAACGTGCTGCTTAAATAAATTGTAAAGTGTGACTGCAAATTTAAAACAGATAAGTTTATGGAATGGGTCGACATACGTGTTTCTAATTGAACAGCAATCCTGGATGCAACTGCACCATCCATCATTAATTGCTACATTATCTATGTAGATCTACAGTTGTCCGGAGGCTGGAGGACACCGTGTAGCCCAATGCCTTACACTACGTTTAACGTTGGTGTTACTCCAGCATAATCTATGCTCTGCGCTTCTATCAAACATTCACTCACTACTATCGTTGCACAATGTGCTTAACCTGTAACTGCCACCTGGATGAGTTTTTGCGACTTTTAAGTGCCGTACTTGAGCATTCATGTCAAAACAAACCCAAGACAATATATGATCTTCATGCTTTACTTTGGGGATAATTTAGGTCTGGAAAGAAAGCGTCTTTACTGTCGACTGTGCTGTTATAGGTGTAAAATGTGCACATACAGTGAAAAGTTAAAGTTGGTTGGTCTCTTTAAGTGGGCTGCACAAAGTCTGTTTACAGGGAGACTAATAATTCCACATTTTCCCGTTTGAGGAAATTCTGTGGCGACTGTGGTTCAAGGCTAATAACGTGTAGATAAATTTGATTCACCTTTAAATACTGTTTGATTCACCTTGTTCCGTAATACTTTTAGGATTCGGCATTATAGTTTTGGTAGACAAAATACATCAATATCTAATTTATCCAACGTACGTGCTAGAGCTTCCTTATTCCCAATTTGTTTCAAGAGTCGCACATTAAATGTGCTTAAATGAAAATGTAATTTATGCTTAATCAATAATAGTTACATGAGCTATTTTCGATATTGGCAATAGAAAAATTAGGCTCAGTGATTTTCTCACCATCCACCATACTCATGTCATTTACAACTGTGTTATTTGTAGATAGAGAAGAGGATGAAAGCGAAGTGAAATAAGCAAAGTTGCAAATGAGGATGTCCGCTGTAGCTTGATATCGCTTATCCTTCTCGCACTACTAAGAAGATAAGGTGACCCATCCGATTCAGAAAGATTCAAGATCAGCTGTCAGACAGTTTCCGTTGGTGTCTAATAGCTCTACAAGAGTTTTGACAAGCCGTGCTAGCTTAAATTTGACACAGTCTCGAGGATCATCACAGACGTTTCCGAGACTCGATGGCGTATTCTGCAGGAACCTGTAGTGTCACATACAGTATTATCTGCATTGTGCATAGCTTATCTTATCCTCGTCTATAGTTCTGACTAACAAGTATCAAATTGCAATGTATGTATTCCGATTTTGAAAGCTAAAATACGTTTCTTGCTTTCTAGTGGCTTTATATGCTTTCGACTTGACAGGAATGCTAACGGCACAACTTGATCTCTACTAAAACTTATGAAATCCACTTTCTCGCACACAAGCACGTCGAGGAATGCACGCCACTCTCTAAAGTTCATGCCACTTTGTTGTTGTTGTTGTTGAAAGTATTTATTTTTCCAACATGGCTTGTGTAGTAACTGGTTTAACCCATCGATTAACAGCTGTTGTTGATACATCAGAAGTGCTTCGTTAACGCTTAGATCAAACAAGACGATTGGAAGAGAATATTGAGGAATAGCACCTGGGAGATTAAGGTTTAATTCATTCTATCATGTTTTTATTGGCGTATATTTCTATTAGACAAAAAATGCCAGAAGCGACAAAATAGTCTAACTAGATCAATTGGTAACGATAGAGTTATTCCACTTATCATTATCCATGTATTCATTTTCATAACTGTATCAATACTGTACTGTTCGGCTAACCATTGGAACAGGTCGTTGACAAAGTAAGCACGAATCTAGCCGTCACATGGGCATCGATGTCTCCATGTTCTGTACAGCATAACCTTATAGCAGTTGGACAATTATCGCAGCCGAGGTCGGATAGTTCGATTGATCCTAAAGAGGCAAAACGAGAAGGCGCCATAAGAAGCGCGGAGCTGGCTTATCGTGCCATGCAAGCTAGTACCAGACATGATTGGAGCTACCTTGCCAGCTTGTCTGTTTGCTCGGCCTCCTGCATTGATCCAGTTGTCGGAGCGTCTGTGTTAAGTCTTTGTGGGGGCCACGATTCTCCGGGAGTCATACAGGTTCAGTGGGTGCCTCGAAATTCTTTCCAAATTGTTACTGGTGGGTAAGTTATCTCTACATTTTTGCTTCTTAATACTGTTTATTAGTACAATGCAAATTCTGTTCGCTATACAAATGGATATGGATTTTATCCCCTGCACATTTAATAAGGTAGCCAATGCCATAAATAGACTAGAATGATGTCTAGTTAAGTATACCTTGTAGGCGCAATATTTAGATGACAAAATTTCTATCATTAAGGAAAAAACCAACGATGACTCACAACAATTTTTGCTTGATTTTTTGAGTTAGTATACCTGAAGCTGAAATCATGGCGATACAACTGACATAGAGTCTCAAATGCGAATTTCATGTCAACTCCTGTCTGAATTTTTTCTGAATAACAAATGAAAACGTGTGGCATAGTTATTTATCACAGAATAAATGACTTCTGCACCGTAAGAATGATTTTCGAATCTTCTGGACGTCCGAGTCAATATCACTGTGTGTCGTGTGATCTGCTTAGGTCTAAAAAACTCAGTTTCACAATAAGAAGTGGTTGCCGGCCGTTAGAATCCGCGACGGGTAATTTTTCTATTCAAAACTCGCTCGAATGAGACTCAATGCGCCACAATCACAGATTTACTGCGATTCGTGTATGCATTTAGTTATTCGAATGCAATTTTGTCCAAACCTATTCCTTTAATTAATTTTCCGATTATTTTTATTATTACTTCAGAGTTGATGGCCGCGTACTCTTTTGGGACATTCGTCGTCCAAAGCAACCAATATTTGCATTGGATGAGTACGGTAGGGATAAGAAGCCATCTTCCTCTGCATTAGGTATGTATGATTTGCATTTTTTTCACTAAATACGAGAAAGTTAACTTATTAGTTATTTTTTAAAAGAATTATTGTCTTTTATTAACAGTTACGTTATCCCTATTAATTAGATCAATGTAAGTTTGTTAACTGCACATACACTTTATGGGAACTTTTCTACACGCTCATCAATTCAAATAGAGGCAAGAAATAAAACAAGTGAAAAAATTATCCTTTTCTTGTGTTGCGACACAACATGCTTGCATCAGCTGTCTACTATTGCACTATTACTATTATCTTTCTTTATCAGACAATTTTCAAATTTCTTTTATGACCCCCTTTTTGTTTCTATTTTCACTTTCTACCCTATTAAAACACTTTATCCATGTCTAATTTAATTTTGCAAATTCTCAATTATTTACTGTTTTCACAGTATCTTGCCCCATCCTCACCGGGATGTCACTCGTAATTACCTCATTTAGGAAATGACAGCTATCACTTTAA
>JAQBSW010014031.1:0-12496 GCA_029291075.1 Eudiplozoon nipponicum
GCTACTTCATCAGCATCTTACAACATATTTGCTAACGGTACAGGTTAAGAACCAACTAGTCTTCCAGAAATGGTGTAAAATTATTTGCAGATGGCTGCAAATAATTTGTTCTCCCACATTTGAATGAACATGTTCGTGCAACAAAAGTTTTGGATAACACGACCAATGCGGTATTACAATAATATTAAGGTAATTAGAGAGCTTTAATATATATATATATATATATATATATATATATATATATATATATATTGCATACTTTTATTAGAAAGAGAAAACCTTTAATTATCAAACATATTCTATGTTAGTAAGCCCACTTACATTTAACAGAAATTAATTAAAGGCAAACGTCAATATTGACTTAGACTAGTATGTCTCAATATAAATGTGCAATTTGTCGATCAATTTACGTAGGCCATTGGATCAGACGATTAGTATCAAAAGTGGAAGAACATTGAAGTTTAAACGCCTGTGTCATATCAAATGGTGACTACACGTCTAAATTGCGAAACAAATTATTGAAACCTCAGACGTGTATTCTCTAGATGTTGTCTGTAAAATAATTACCAAATTAAATAATGGAAATGAGTTAGCAAAATATGAACTGCTGTGGATAAACAAATTGCAGCTTTCTCGTGAACGTCGTTCTACGGATTTGCGTAGTACGATCATCACATTTAGAGTATCCAAATTTTTCTTTCGCGAGATTGCGTATAAGGGGAATTTGAGATTTGTACAATCGCATTGGATTGCTATTTTCAGGATGATTATATATATATATATATATATATATATATATATATATATATATATATATATTTATATATATATGGTTGTCGAGTTTGTGCTTTCATGTACTCATTGCATATGCATATTGAGAGTTTAGTTACTGAGGCAATTTTCTGTTTCAAACCATTAAATTTATCAATAAAATATAAATAAATCTGCTTTAGAACGTGGTTACCACATTTGCTTAAATCTGTTATTGCAAACATTTTACTGAGCGTGTGATTAGAAGCCTGATGATGGTACTGGAAAAATCATACCAAAACGTAGCCAGTCAACGAAGATTAAATGGTACCTCATTTCTAGAGGTCAGTATGAATGATGTTGAAGCCCTTGGACGTGAGAGATAAATCAGCACTCAGTTACCAAGAAGACGAACTCAATACATACCTGGAAATGGGGATCAATTGGATCTTTGCGAAACTGTTTGTGAAAATCTACTATTTCCGAAAGAAAACCATGGATACTCTTAAAGCTGTAGCTTTGCTTATGCAAATGTAAAGGGCTTGTGTGGTTTAGTTTGAGCAGGAGGTGAGATAAGCACATAATTTATAGTTCCTTTATTAATATATATATATATATATATATATATTGAAGTATAAGGCGACTAAGATTACAATTAATTCTAATTAATATGCCTTTACTCAAAGATCAAATCGATGAGAGGCTGAACGACAATTGCATTTTATATTTAAATAAAGCTACGGTGCAGCAAAGGTGTTATAACTTCATATTAAAATAATAAAATAAGTAATAGATGTAGAGAATTTAATTTTTAGTTTGGACTATCTGGGTAGCAAATATATTTAAGATAATGGCGACGTACTGTTTTATAAGGTATATTTAATCTAACTTTATCCGCCTTGCTTTGCAAGGAATTTCCAATATAAAATACCAGATATTAAGGACAAGTTCAGTTCTGGCGAAAAAAAATAGTGGCCTTTTTAACTGTGTCATAAATACCTGATTTATACTAAATCTACGCCTTAACATATGATTTATTTCTCAATTAAAATTATATATATATATATAGAGAGATTATGCTGTATCTTCCTGTGTGTAAACAAAGAGAAATTTTATGAGATATAAAATTTTGATGATAAAATTTCTTTTTGTTTTGCACACAGGAAGGATACAATGAATTTTATTAAAGCTCACATTTCAAAAGAATATATATATATATATATATATATATATATATTATGACCAAAAATACGATAATTAAAATGGAAAATGATTTTCAAATGGAAGAACGATAAAGTACTTGTTTGCATCACCTGCACAGGCTAAATAACAACACGTTTTTTTCCTTTGGAATAACTAAAGCTGCGGTTTGTTTATCCACAGCAATTCATATGCTGCAAACTCATTTACTATATTGCACTTGGTAATTATCTTAAGGACACCATCTGGAGAATATACGTACGAGGTTCCAATGATGTGTTTTTCAATTGTAGAGGTGTACTTACCATTTGATTTTACACAGGCGTTTAAACTGCAATGTTCTTCCATTTTGGATACTACTCGTCTGGTCCAATGTCCTACGTAAATTGATCGACAAATTGCGCATTTATATTGAGACATAATATTTTAAGTCGATATTGACTGGTTCTTTTCTTCAATTTCTGTTAAAGCCAAATTTGACACCTTGTCTAATTTTGGCTGCATTAAATGTGCGGGTTAAAGCCCCTTTACTTTCTTCTTCGTTGTGCTGCAAACAGTGCCGCCCTAAAGTACAACTTTTATATTGTGGTTCTACAAAAGTCTGTTTCTTTTTTATTTTATTCTCCATTGCTTCACCCTCCACCTGTTTACGGATACTTCCATTAGAACAAATGTGCATTTTTCACGCATAACCCAGTTAGTTTGCATATAGGAATAAATGAGAACGAACGTTTTATGTATCTAAATAAATTTATTTTAATCTTCGTACATGAGAACGATTTTAATGTGTTAAAATTCGCATTCCAAAATAAATAAGCAATATATTTTCCCCTCAATTATTAGTACCATATAACTGGTCCTATTGAAAAATACTTAATAAATAACTGTCCTTTATGGAAACATAGAGAGAGTGTGAAAAAAGGAAACCAATCAATTGCGTGCGTCACCTCAATTTCAGGCATTGAGCTTGAACTGGAGGTGACGCACGCAATTGAACTGTCTTTAAATTGAATCAACTTTAAGCTAGATTATTTTAGCTCATTATACATTAAGCAATGTAAGATTTCTTGTGCCAAGAAAGATAAAGTAAAGTAGAAAATGCAAAATGCCTGGAATGGGATCAACTATATTCATAATTTTGCAAAATTGTGTTGTAAATTATTGAGGTGCTTAAAATTAATGAAATCAAGTATCAAACATAAAAATACTCCGTCTACAAAATAATTTAAAATTTTTTAGCAGTACAAAAGGAATAATTAGCTCTCTCTTCTTGTAGATTTTTGCACTAATCAACTGAGTGGAGACAACACATTATATTGCTCAAAATTCTCGTTGACAAATTTATGAATAGATATATTAAGCTATGATTTACAATATGCTTTAATCGTATTTTATCCCATCAATATGCAAAACGAATTTTAGCGCAAATTATTATGAAATTACCTGATATGTTTAAGACATAATAAGGACTACAGAAATCAGGTCTGCATTATTTTGATTTTAAACAGTTGGTGTATCTTATTCAGTGCCCAGTACATCGCATCAAAGATAAATAACAAAAAAGCAATTAGATGCGAATTGAATTTCCTCTCAATAATTTGTTTATTATTCGCTATGCTTACAGAAATCTGTCATAAACTCAATCCAGAGAAAACTCCTATTATAAAACTTGGTTCCGGTTTAAACCAAACTTTTTCACACAAAAACTCGCGCACGTAGACTTTGAAATAAGACATTCGGTCAAGAATTTAGCCGTCACTGTTTCCAAGTCACTCGCTTTCTACCTATATCTCGAAAAAGTCAACCAAAAGGGTATCAATTAAGACATTCTTAGCTTACGCGCAAAAGTACGCCTTCAGATTAAATCCATCAGACTTGCAAAATTTTCTATAAGATCCACATAATCTACAGAGCCACAAATGACTTCAATGAAATCACCTTCGAAATAAAATCTTTAGCCTATCTTAAGTTTGAAAAGGCCGTTCAGCTGAACGTTTAATAGACTCTAACTAACTGAAAGTCCAACATGTTCTTTTCGACTCCTTACCTCATTATGTCGCTAAAATGATAAATTCCGATAACTTCATTGGAATTATTGCAGATGAAAGCTATTCCATCATGTTTTCCTAGAATAGGTTCCATAAAATACAGTCAACAAATACCAGCTGAGTTCTTTCACATTTAGAAATTATTTAACAAATCATCTTTTAACATTGAACAATCTTTGATTTGAATGGTCATAAAATTTATCTAAATCAAGTTCAACAGCCTCAGGATAGATTTTTGTTTATCTTGCATCCTTTCTACAACTTAATTTGATAGTAATATTTGAACAAATTATTAAAGTCTATTCATATATGTATATATCTTGAATGGTTGCGCAGTGCGGGCGTCACATCTTAATTCTCCGCGATATACTTTCGCGGGTTGTCGCTTTGCACTATCTGTTTCGCAAAGATCCGATTAATCCCCATTTCCTCGTACGCATAGATTTGGCTGGGTGCGGATTCGTCTCTTTCTTTCGAAGGCTTCAATATCGTCCATACTAACCACTGGATATGAGATACGATCTAATCTTCGTTGACTGACGGCTTTTCGATTCGTAGTTTCCCGAATCATCATCAAGCCTCTAAACACACATACACAATACCATGCTCACAATTGCAGATTTAAGCATATGTGGTAACCGCGTTCCGATACAGTTCTACCTATATTGGAATTTTTGACCCAATAGTGATTTTAAACAAAGAGATGCTGTCAATAACTAAACTCTATATATGCATATGCATAAAAACACATGAGACCACACACTAACAACATATATATATATATATATATATATATGGGATCTTTGTCGCGTCATGCACTGCTGTTATTTATATAAATCAAGTTTGCGATTTGGATATAAACACCAGTTCCATTATATTCATACATTAGTCAGTATAAACTGAACATTGCATAATCCGATAGACATTCTTCATCCTTATTGGAACTCCTGACGTACTGTCTAGAATTCGCACTGCTGTTGTCCACATTTGGGTTACTCATAACGAAAATGTTCTGGTGATATTCCCTTTAGCAGTGGTTTCAGATGCTGTCTTACTCGGTAAATTCACTTTTCTCTGCTTTCCTACGTTACGAAACTCTGGTGCAAATTTTATAGTATTTTATTTTAATTCTAGAGGACCATAGATATGACACAGGTCCTGAGACAAAAACGTTTTGTCTGTTTGGTTTTCTGAATTGCATTTTCATGTGGACATCTGTTAAGTACGCTATAGGTTACATACGCACTTTCTTTAATATATTTGACAACATTATCAAAAATATGCAAATTCTAATGAACATCAACCACGCTTTTGAATAATTCTGCGTATTATATTTTGATATTTTCAACTTTATTTTCAGATGACCATTGTCGTCAAATTAAGAATTTTCATTTTACAAAATTGTTAATATTTTAAAAAACGTTAATGTTATTTTGTGTGCCGTGAAATAAACTGTCATAAAATTTAGAAGCAATTTATCTGACCACTCATTAAATGGTTTGTAAACCCCTAATTCGCAGCCAAAATTATTAATGCAAACAATCTAATTATTAATAAATTGCACAAGGTGATAAGATCTCTAGATTTTTGCCCATTTTGGAAGGGTATTATGAACCCGACATCCGCCAAAAAATGATTTTAGACAACAAAAGCAAACAACGAATTCAGCGTAATTTCGCCATACGACCGAATTTTTATCAAAACCACGATCACGGTACAACTAATTAGAAATTCTTTCACACATCTAATTATTCGCTGCAAAAACTAGTACGATATTTATCAGTGATGAGAATACATTATTATAAAATTATCTCTAACACACAGAAAAAGTTCTCAAATCATCACTGAAGAACCTTAGGCCTCATATCAATAATTATGTACTACGGCACTTAAAACGTAGAAATAAGTAATTTCAAAATAAAACATAGGTGAATATATTTTTGTATTAAAGAAATAGATATAAATATTGCAAGAAACGAAGCAATCTTTAAATATATTCCAAAACCAAGATGGAAATATATATTTAATAGAAAGATATTTTCATGTATAGAAAATGTGTAAAGTTTTCAAACCTAATAAAACCTCATACCTTGCAGAATAGCAACCGAGAAATTCACCATCTGTGTTAATTTTACCACAATCCAATAACACAAATTGTCTTAAATTCAAAATATTCCAGGAAATATTATAGAGAAAATTATGCGATCCAACCTACCTAGATACCAAATATACCCGTCCAAAATCTCTATCAACATACTTATTCTCAAAGAAAATGTACAAAAATTATTGGTCTTTAATTATAACAGCATATTAATGTCTACACATATCCCGTCTTAAATTCGACGAATAAGTTTCAAATTACTAATAAAATCCATAACCTCAATGGAGTTGAAACATTTAAGACAAATAACTACCTTTTGTATTTTCTCCACTATACAATACTCAATTTATACTGAAAAATGTATGTGCATCATAGGTCGGGTGTTTATATCTAGATCGCAACCTTGATTAAAAAGTGATTGTTATCACCGCCCGCGCAACAAATGTTCACTTAAATAAATAATTTTCTTTCCAACACTCGCTGAATTTATGATAGATATAATCTTTAAACACATTTCGCTGACGTTTTAGTATCAAGACTACTATCAATGTGGATTTACTTTAAATTGATCACGTACGACAAATCGTATCACACCGCTAAACGAAATACACAATATTTAATCTTAAAATAATGTTGTAATTGTAATAAATATAAACTTCTCTATAGATTTTATACAGTATTCATTCACACAATCGTTAAATAACTTGCTAATAAAAACTTATACACAAACACAATGGCAATCATAAATAAATACATATCACATAGACAATCCGACATCTCACTACACAAAATATTACCTCGTCTACTAATTATAAAAGCTGAAGATCAGCAGAATTAAAAACTAGGACATCTTCTCCTTAATATTTTATTCCTTCTAATAAATATGCAATGAAACCTGTTAAAATTATCAAATATGCCAGTGGCACCACTCAGTTCAATAAGTAAAGCACAATTAGTGAAAAAGATTCAAGAAGACCTACAGAACATCCAATGTACACTCTAAAATATATTATTTCAAATCAACACATTCAAATCAGATTTATTAAAATTCGATAAGAATATCTTACTCACAGGCAAAATATTACACCTAGAGGAAATCATCTCTCAAAAGGACACAATAAAACATCTAGAAATAATTCTAATCAATAAACTAGGTTCCAGACAGCATAATATTACCACAAAAAACAAAGCCTAGCGTTTATCCAAACCCATACTCAAACAGATAAGGCAAACGAGCACTGGCTTATTTTTTTAAACACGATTTACTATCGAATTCAAAACAATCTTTGGGCACCCCTCAAGAAATGTTCTTTCTGACAAACTGAAATGACTCCCAGCATAGTCCCTAAGGCGCACATTTTTTAACTTATCTTACTCAGAAAAACACATTCACAACAACCGTCGACCAGTATGGATAAAATTAACAGCAATATCTTTTCTAGAATTGCACAATTATATTAAAAATCTTCACCTTCGTACATTTACAATTCATTCAAACTGCATTTCTAGAATAACTGATTCCAAAATTCACCTTCGAATTCACAATTCATTTCAAAATTCGTTTCCATCCTCAATACTCCTTACATTAAACAATCAATTATCAGACAACATGTAAACATAAGGTCCTGATACTTTCAAAAATGTAACATATGAAAGCTTAGTTGATCTTGCTCGACAATATCATATACAAATGATAATTAAGAACCTTCCTTTGAATTCACAAAGGACAATAGCGTAACCTAATATTTTTTTTAATTTAATCACATTTACGAACATTTATTTTCATTTGCTATTCCCTGACACGTTCGTGGTACAATCAAAACCAAAAATTATAGCAATAAGTCAAATTTTAGTTCAAAAGGTCGTTTAAGAAAACCACTCTTCTGGTGCAAATTGTCGATGTCATGCCTATACAGATTCTTAAAAAATTAGGAATTCACTTGCGGTCAACAAGAAAATATTGTTGCCATAAACAATACGACTGATTGCGAAAATTTGCAGACGAAATTTGAAATGTAAAACTAGTTAATATGTGGCAAAGTGAAGTCATCCAGATTCCTAATTACCTCAATCAAGACATGTTTCTGATTAACCTATGCTGGTCAGCAAATAATGTATTTTTCCATCTAGTTAAACTTCCGCATTTCGATTCAAACATTCTCGGTCAATTCTATAAATGCATCAAAAACCGCTCTGCTAATTTACGTAATACCTTCACAATTGATAGCCTACTGGCGTCAAAAATACGTGGCACCTTCAGCAGTACAAACGAATCTCAGCTAATATGCCTGTAGTTGGCTAAAAACAAAAAATGATATTGTCCATGTAATGAAATGCTGGTACTTTAACCGTTATGAACGATAGCAAAATTATGCGAAAACAAATTGATATTTAAAAACGGTCTGCAGGGGCTAAAATAAAGCGTCATAATTCGCAACTACCATATGCTAGTCAGCAGACAATATCTGTGTCTACATAGTCAAAATTCTAAAATGCATCAAATGTCGTTCTGTCAGTTTACGTGTTAAGTTCACAAACATCTGATTAATAAAAACATCGCCACTTTGATTGCGCAAACTTATGTATATTTTTGGGATTGTTCGTGTTTTCATAAAAAAAATTCAATAACACAATACTCGTTCAAATAAAACATAGATAACTTTTCAACTTAGACCTCAGTGTTCATCTAATTCATAACATTCTTTTGTAGGATAACATTATATACATAATCAAAAAAGCTTTTCCTATTCCTATTAGTTTTTTGCACAGAAGTTATAATAACACAAAATATGTTCAGATCAAGCATAAAAAGTTTATAAACTTCTATCTTAATGTTAGCCTGGCTAGTGAGATACCCTTGTAACAGTATATATATATATATATATATATATATATATATATATATATATATATGTATATATATATATATATATAATCAAATAAAACTTTCTTGTTTTATTTTATTAATAACGACGCAATTGTAATATTTCCAGACATCTCAAAGGCTTCTTATATAATATCCATAAACTCGATCTTTAAGGAACTTGCAAACCTAAATTAATGCAAAAAAACTATAATTCATCTTTACATATGTCACAAAGAAAATCCGTTGTCAAACTAGACGAAATTCCATCTTTTACACTGCTCATTAACGCTTAAGTTTCATAGAGTACAAAATTAGGACCACATTTAAAAAAATATTGTATTCCGTTTTATAAATTATATAATTCACCATTGTAAAATGATCAAAGTACGCAGATGATACCATAATAGTTTATCCCATTATACCAAGTAATATAGCTCAAACAAATCTAAATACTTAGGAAGACTAAAAGAGCACCCATTTTATACTCCAAAGGCTGACACTTCAAATTAAATCATATAAATCGACGATCTTAAAATTCAGTAAGAATTTATTTCTCGATGGCGACATTCTATGCCTTGGGAAAATCATTTTTCAAAGAGACAATAAAATATCGAAGTAATTCTTTAAAAAATTGTTTCAAATAACATATTTATGCCACTGAAATAAAAGCCAAGCGTCTAATCGATTTGATAATAAAATAAACAAAGACAACTGAGCTTATGCGTATTCTTCTAAAGACATATATAAGGCCTATTCTCCAGTACACAAACAACACACTGTCTGACAAAACGGAAGGAGCACATTTTAAAATTTATCCTACTCATCATTTCTTGCTCAATCTAACATTCAGCTGGTATGGCTTAGAAGAACAGCAATACCTTTAATTGAGTTTAATAAATATATTAAAAAACCGGACCTCCATACATTTAAGATTTATTCAAGTTGCGTTTCCTGTGAAACTAGAATGCGTGATTCAAAAATTTACATCCATCGATTTCACAACTTATTTCAGAATATGTTTCTATTCTCTAAACTAATCACACTATTAAACCAATTACTTAGCGAAATACACAACATAAATCCGGATGGCTTTAAATCTTTCTTTAAATCAAGTTTGCGAGCTTCAAGTAAACATCGATCCTATTGTATTTAACAAATAAATTCATCGTTTATTCCCCCCTCCTAATTTTACAAATATTCACAATCATCATTAGCAAAAAAATCAAGGTTAGTATAAACCAAACCAGCAATATAGCTTCTGGATTCAGTATTCAAAATTGAGAGTTTACTGGCGTAAAACAATATTATATCCTCTGTTTTGTCCACAAGCTCAATAAAGAAATCTCTACAAAAGAAAAGTAATACCTAAACCAATTTTATGAAACGGAATGCAGGTGCCAAATATTAGTCTACGGATAAATGTGCGTCTACCTAGTCAAACTTATTCAAGGCACATATTGATCGGGAAAACGGCCATTGAGAAACCACCATAAATCAATAGTCTTCTAGTCATTTTGTGTACTAGTTTTATTTTAATTATAATTGAATTAATTTTTATTAGGTGCGCAACATCTAATGATCGATAAGCATAAACAAGTTTTTAACTTTTGTTTGGCGTGTTCTCATAGCAGAATATTATATATAATCAAATATAGCTTTTCCTATTTGTATTTTTACAATCATTATCGAAACAAAAATATTAGTATAGAGACTTACTTTCAAATCTCTATAAATGATATATTTGGAATGAAGATAATCCAAGGCTAGAGCAATCTCCACCATATAAAACCGTAAAAGAACGCTTGAAACTTTTTTAATTGTTTTCCAAATGCCAAATAGTTCACCACCAGGTAGATATTCCAGAACTGAAATATAAGTATAAGTGCAATAAACTACCTATGTATAAGCTGTGTTTAGTCTGCCAATGAAGGTAAAATTTTGCAATGAATGGATATCGTATTTGAGCCTTTTAATAAAAACGTGTCACAAACCATTATTAATACTTCCTCTTTAGCTTGTTTTATAGCCTCTTTACCATCTTGAAGCAGTTTGTCCTTAGTTATTATTTTTATTGCATATTCTTTTTTATTTCGCTTATTTATAACTCGTATGACATTTCCATAAGAACCAGAAGCAATTAAATTGCATAACTAAACTCATAGTTGAACGAGCATACCTCAAAATCCCTAATTTTTTCGGATGATTTTAAAGGAAATTCTGGCGCAAACTGTTCGACTGTAAATGCAAATGGCCATTGTGTTTCTTTTTGGAAATCTGTGTTAATTGGATTATCATAGAGAACCGAATTCTGTGATAAAAATAGCAAATACAACCATAGATTTGCTTCTTTCTGACATCGATAGGACGCATTTTTCCGATGATACCCGATGAATGTATCCTGTGCAATGATATTTAGATACTCTAGCGCCCATTGTGAGAAGTTTCGAATACTATTTATCAATTTAATGCTACATAGTTTATCGTGCATTAGAAGGAAAAGAAAACTACGATATTTAAAATAGTTCGTTGATTACTTGTCCTTGAAATTAATATACTAGAATAATAAATAAGATGTTAATTTAGAACGAAATGATTAAACCAATTAAATGTAATTTTTATTATACGTTTGCGCAATGCATATATCACTCAATCTGCACAGTATAATTAATCTTTATGATAACCATTCAAAAGACCACTTGTTCAATGAATAAATCGAGGCCCGTGAAAAGAATAGTAAAGAAGCCATCAAGGTTGAATCAGTAAAAGTCGACACTTGTTTAGATAAATCGCTATCTACATTTACTCTATTTTATACTAACTCTCGAAGTGTTAAAAATAAGAACTTTTTATTGTGTAATTTTATAATAAGTAACGATTTCGATTTTATAATATTATCCGAAACTTGGCTTAACAAGGATATTAAAAACCATGAATTTGATATTCCTCACTATTCTTTATTCAGAAAGGACAGATCGCTGGATAAAAGAGGTGGAGGAGTACTCATTTATTGTAAATCTGTATTTAAGGCGAAAATTTTACATACTAGTGATGATAATGCTATCATAATAATAGAATAATAATAATAGAATATCTTTATTTGGATTCAAACCACACATATTCCATCAAATAATAAAATTGGAAATTGTACAATATATATTAAAATAATTATCACATCACAATAATTGTGCAATTCATCTCATGTAGATAGGTATATCTCACTAGTTGTACAATACAATATATCAATATCAGAAAGTTCGACTGAAAAAGAATAATATATACATCATCAAATTAGGAACAATTAAGGTATAATTCGAATGTAACATTATGCAAAAATTGAGAACCATGACTAGCAATTGATTGTATGTAATGTTAACTAATTTGAAGATCTAGTGCATAACATTTCAATTATAATAATACAAAACTTGGAAATAAAATCTCAATAAAATCTGTTTCCGATAACAATTATCCTTGTCTCTTATTCAACCATGAGAAAGTATTATCATAATCAAAAAAATAAAAGATATCAGCAGG